>JABUQX010035534.1:15000-23336 GCA_015478945.1 Trachelipus rathkii | reverse complement strand
ATAACCCTTCTTCCTATAATATTCTTTATATCTGAATCACGTTTTTATTCAACTTCTATATCTGTCTCTATTACCTAACATTTCTTCTGTTTTGTTCCCTAAATTTCAAACGATTTAGAAATTCATTGAATACAAAGTGAAATATGCAGACTAAATCAAACAATGCACCCTTTTACACCGTACTTTCCCAGATAAAAATTTCCATTCCATACATTGGAGAGAGGAAACCTCTGGGACACAGATACATTTTCATTCAATAAGTTACTTGATCAATTGACACGTTATTTTCGATATTGGAACGAAAAGAAGTATTTCTTGCAATTATAGTGGCCTCCCAAAACACACCAGATCAAAACTGAAAGCATACCTATATATTCCGTCCCAACATCTAACGTACGTATCCAACTAGCAACCTGAAAGAATTGCTCCCTTCAAAAAAACCTGGTTCAGATAAGATCCCGACCCAGCTCCCCAACTCCTATCCAACGGTTGTCTTTACTCCCAAGACCTCCTTGAACATCTTTCCTAACACTCGCAGCTATTACTCCCTCTGAAATTATCTGACTGATTCGACAATACAATTCTCTATCCTGTCTTTGGAGTAAATGTGATTTTCCGCAATCTTCTTCAAAGTATTGAACGAAACTTGAGTAACTGCATGTATTCCAATTCTTTTAAAACGTCAAACATTTAAAATTTAATATTCAAAAAATACGTTCAGAAACGTATTCTGTGAAATCAAAATCGATCGAAATAGGTCGCTTAGAAACAAAGGCTTCCCGCCTTCCTCTTGCTCGTAACGACGACGCAATAGAATTCCTGTTTGGGTTTGTATTGCGTGCATTGGAGGATTGACTCATTTGCAATCCTACAAGAGCGCCCAGTCGCTCCTTGCTGGGTAATCTGTAGAGTTGAAAGTGAACGCTTGTGCGAGAATTTGATCCTTTTCACCTCTCTACTGTCACTATGTCTATATATATATATAATTATATAGTATAATATATTATTATTATATATTATATCAAATCCTTGTGTGCTTGAATCCAGTTACTGGCCGAGAAACTAATAAAAATATGGTGAATCAGAGATCGACCCCACTCACCAATATATATATATATATATATATATATATATATTACATTACTAAAGAATGTAATTGTATTATAATCACCATTCTTCACGGAAAAAAAATCAACATGTTGTACACTTTCATAACATTTTATATCTTAAATAAAAGAATCAGCTCCATAACCAAAGCGAAGTATTAATATTATATTTGGCATTATTATTCCTTAAAGGTACTATTGTAAAATGTGAATTATTCTATATTCGTGTAATCAATAAATTTTAATTATTAAAGAAACATGATTCTATATATGTATTTAGATGAGAATAAGCCATCAGAATATTTAGAATGGAAAAAGCCATCAGTTAAAATATTCTAGATGGAAAAAGCCATCAGCGTAAATATGCTTTGATGCTATTGTTTTCATGTCTATGAATGCTAATCATGCCACCACATGCTTCTCAAAGCAAATATGTATTTCATTAGTATTATTAATACTTTCATTTAATTCCAGCAATTAGATTTCTTTTTATGTATTTTATTATCAAAAGTTTCATTATATCCTAGGTGTCTTTCATATGGATCTTGTTTTGTGATTTGAATTTTGTCTGTAAAAAGTCCCCACATTGGGCAAAAGTAAAGTATCACTAGAAGGACTTGCTTAACTGCCCTTCTAGCCATAGATAGTAATAAGGAATCAAGAATACATTCTATATATATATATTATATATATATTAATATTATTATATATATATATATATATAATATACTATATATATATATAATATAATATATATATATATTATATATATATATACAACCTAATAAAAAAAATAGCGTCTAATCTAAGCTTTCTTGACTAGATATGCTAAAAGGCACATTTTGAAGAGATTTGAAAATAAGGTAAAAATATAAGAGTTAAAATATTAAAAAAAAGTATTATTTGATAAGCATTTATGCTAAAGTTATATAAAAATGTTTACAAAACTAATTGGCAATTTGGTTGGGAGATAAAAGAAAACATTAAACAAACTGATAATAAATACTAAGAAAGTTTTTTTATTATTATTTTGAATGACACATTTACCGGTATTATATTTATTGATATTTTTCGAAGAAATTCCAATCGTCTTGACTGGAATTTTGATTCTTTTAAGTAGGCGTAGTGTAAATAAAATTTGGCTTACTGGGAATCATCATTTGTGTAATATTCTTTTTTTTAATCTTAAACTGCATGCATGAGTGTGTTTTCCATTCTGCAGATCTAGTAAAAGCAACTCGATATGCCAATGTGGTTTTTGTAATATGCCAATGTGGTTTTTATAATATGCAAATGTGGGTTTTATATGTCAATGTGTGTGTTTTTTTGTTTTTTTTATAATCTCAATTGTTCTTATATTCTTAATTTCTTATCAATTTCTTAGCGAAGCGAAACCAAAAATTACAAGTTGTCGTAATGTTTAATCATGCAAGGCTGCGTAGTAGTAGAGCGACGGAGTCGCATGGTAAGGTCGCGGGTTCGAATCCTAGTTCGGATCCTAGGTAGAAATTACCTAGAGAAGTTCCCCTCCTTGAATAGGGCTATGCCCGTGAGGTGAACTTTTTTTATAAAAAAAAAAAAAAAAAAAAAAAAAAAAACGCAAAGTTTGGCTTGAGCCGGAGTCGGAGCGAAAGTTTTTTTTATTTTACTATAAAATATAAGGATTCAAAGTAGGGTTGGCCGACGCACCTGGTGCGGTGCGGTGCGGGGCGCGGCGAGCATTGAAACAGAGATGCGGTGCGAAAAATATAACTGGTATGGTGCGGTACGGAAAATTCTGGTTCTGAGCCAAACCTGGTTCAGAGCTGAAGTCGAGGACGGGAATCGCATAATTTAGTGGTGATGGACCCAGAGTCTGGTATTTCAAAATGAAACCAGCCCTGTGGTCCTAGTTTAATGCAAGCTTATATATATATAATCCAGAATTAATCATATTTATAATATTCTTTATAACTAAAAACTTCCTTAAAAATATTATTAATATAAACGGTAGAGCGACGGAGTCGCATGGCAAGGTCGCTGGTTCGAATCCTAGGTATAAATTACCTAAACTTCCTCCTCGTCGCTAATGGCCCTGGAAGGAATTCGCACTTTACAAAGTTCTTTTCGATTAGTTCTCATATATATAAATTTTAGTGATGGGATGATGAATCGGCATCGGTCATTTTGGAATTTCTCGTAATGACTCGGGAATTATTTTTGCATCTTCATTTTGCATTTTAATAATAATAATAATAATAATAATAATAATAATAATAATAATAATAATAATAATAATAATCAAACCAAAAACAATTTATCAGGAATGAACAACATAAATTTTAATCTATAAATTATAGTCACAATATTAAATACACGCAAGTATAAAGAAAGGGGCTACTATTTGCAACACAATGTTGTGTCCTTTGAGACCCCAAAATAATACAGGTATGAGTAAATTAAAGGAATTGGGTTAAGGATTGAGCTTAATGTAATCCCAAAACCAATTTTGATACAATTACTTTAATAATAATTAATAATAATAATAATAATAATAATAATAATAATAATAATAATAATAATAATACTTTTTTAGTCAATAATATTTGCTTTATTACTAGTAATATTAGTAAAGCTGAGTAATTTGTATTATTTAAAGCCACATAATAAAATAATAAAAATTCTTTTTTCGGTAATAGCTTTTAAAATTTCGTTGGTAGTTTTATTTTACAACTTCTCCTGCATAAATTTATTGTAACGATGTAATCATTGGATATATTTATACTTGAGAAAGCATAACTTGATTCAAATGAGTACTTTAAACCAATGGGGGGGGGGAGTTGTCAAAGTTTTAACAAACTGTTTTCTGCTTTATCATGGGTTATCTTAATCTTGTATAATCATACAAGAAAAGGTTTAACGGCTGCAACTCATCACTGCGTCGTGTAACATGTATGTCCTCATTTGCTGTAACAACCAATTACAAACTTAATAGCAAGTTTGGTAACTAACTGTATTGTATGTGTATGTGGTCATTATAAATTATACCAACACACCGATTTCAATGAAAAAATCTTATTTCCAGATTTTTTAAGCATTATTTTATTATCCCTCCACTCACGGGTAGGGGGGAGGTAGGGCGAGTGCCGGTATAATTTATAAGATCTAATTATTATTAGGTTGTAGTAACGAGAGGCGTTGACAGAGGCCACCCCCTCCCCTAACAATTTAATCTAACTGTCATGACTATGCCAATTTCACCCTAAAATTAGAATTGGGGTGGGTGGGAAGAGATTGTACTACGCAGACTCCACAACTCAAAGATATATATACACTTATAAGCCAATCTTTCACGACTAATCTTCGTTAAATAGAAATTCTTGATGCGAGCCTCTTCTTTGTATTAATGGTTTTTTACGAAAAACAATTTTTTATTTTACTTAACATAATTAATCTAAGTAATTCTTTCTTGCCAAAGCTGTCATCTAGCTTAACAAGTATAGGAGTGAAATATTATTAAAATTACTGCTCCTTATCTCTTTTTTTCCCAAGCAACATCAAAATAGTACACTAATGATACTGATTTTTCCAGTTAATGTAATAAATCTTACGTGAGCATTCGTGATAATTCAAAATCTTTCGTTAGAATTAGGTTTATATAAAATCCCGAGGTAGATATTTTAAAGTTGTAGAGTAGTAGTTAGATATTTTTAAACAATGGATATGCGAAGATACTTAGTACACTATTATATATAGGTGATATAAAACAAAATTAAATAGACAATAACTAATAAATATATTTATTAATAATATATATATATATAATATATAATAGACATATTATATATTATAATCTATATATCTACTATATATATAGCATATATTATATATATATATTATATTAATAATATAAGTATATCATAGTGAAATATATAGTAGGAGTTAATAGACTAAGACTACTAATATAGGAGTAACTAAAATATTTATATTAAATATCCTTTATTTATTATTATTATATAAACTCATATATATAAAGGTGACTACTGATAGGATGGCTATATAATGGTCATTAATATAATTTAATACTACGAATATTTTATACTATATACACACTACTATACTCATGAAATAAAAACTGACACAAATATAATAAATCCTCACATACCTACAATCCCAAAAACCTTACTGTTTAATCATCATCACCTACTCGATAATAAGGCACTATATATCCATAATTACTTTTATAAATATAATAATAATCATACTAATAATATAATAACAATTATAATTAAAGACAATACTTCTTAAAGCCTTACATGTAACCAACATATCATCTAATCTTACGAGTAAGTTAACGCAATATATAAAATACTAATATACAAAACACAACTAATTAGATATATACCACACTGTTTAAACGTTATCGATTCATTATATACTAACTACAATGATCTAACAGAAACACATATTAATATAATATTAAATATCTTAATCTATTCAAGCTCCTTTAAATAATACATAGTACAATCATATATATTGATACAATATATATATAATATATATAATATATACTCATATATATACCTACAATTAATATAATATGACTTGGGGTCCAAAGTACAATGGTACGTTTCTAAGTTACTAAATTCTTCCATAGAAATGAATACACTTGCTACCTTACAGACCTTCGTCGCTATGACGTTATACTTGTGAAAATTAAAGTACTTTTCCTCTTTTCTCATTCGAGTATTTTTAACGTAGCTTACTCAGAAGTTAAATTTCTCAAAAGCAAACAATTCTAAAAATGTCCCTATACTTATTAGCCCTATATGATAGGATAACAAAATGAAAGTCTGATCCTTATAATTAAAAGAATTTTTCAAATTGAATTTTCTTGACTAAATTTGGATAAATCTAGCTATATTGTTACTGTTTATTCATAAGTTAATTACGTTATGGTTATTGATCACAATAAATTAAAATTCATTCTTCTATTCTATATTTATTTATTATATTATTATTCATCTGTTCCCAATTATTTCTTACAACAATTATACATTATCAATTAATTTATATTTTGACTCATCGCTCTATTCATTCATAATCCATATATCTAATTACTATATTTTTATCTATATATTATTATATTTTTAACTTTATTAATTAATACTGGTGTTTGTGTGAACTTATCAAAGGACTGAGCATGTGAAGGGAATTTTTTCCCATGCTTCACTGTAGTTTATGACGTTATACAATTGATACATCTAACACCACCAATCATTATTTTCTACTCTCACCAACTTTCTGTCTGATGTTTGGTATTCTCCTTGCTAAGTATATATTTGATTGAATTAAGATTAAAAGTTATTAAATATTTTGCCAAATTCTGTCCCCATATTATTATCTATTATTAATTGATGAATTCACTGCCTCTAACATTACTTAACTATATTTTCATATAATATTTCATTAAATACCTTATACACCTAACTAGATTAATATATCAATTATTCATCATCATGTGAGGAATAAATTGACTTTCTACAATTTATGAACATATCCATACCCCTAAATACTCGAATTTTTAACATATACACTATCTCAGAACTTTACTTTTGAAGAGTCAACCAACCTCACAACCAAATCCTTCGTCTTCTAACAGTATTATATGTAAACTACACACTGCTTCCTAACTACCCACAAATTATATTAAATACCTCCCCACACCTGGCTCTCAATTCCCACAATAATTCCACTAATCATAGTGACCGGCCACCACTATCGTCTATCTCTTGAGCGCTATAAACCTACATACGTGCTATATACAAATATCCTTCTAGAGACCACACCTGATATACTTAGAAAAAATATACTCTCACGATGTCACTATAAAAGCACACTTCCATAACACAAAAAACTCGATGCACATCCCCCCAACATAATTACAAAGAACTGCATAGACATATCAAAAAAACTGCAACATGAAGAAAATTTGTGCGTGTTGCAATATAATTGTCACCTGGTCTCATATCGACTTATCAAACGAGTCCTTCAAGATTAAGCTCACTGATAATAAATCACACTTAATACACACTAACGATACACTCAATACAAGATTAGAGATATACGAGGCGTGTCATATACATAACACATCTATTGTATGGCGACCACACGTGCTATTATAATAAGCACTACTACAATAATATATATATTGATTTTATTCTAATTTCATCTCCTCATACAAGCCAATATTAATAACTTCATTAAGAAGATTTAGGTCTTTCAGAATATTCTTATAATAAGTTAAACTTATAAATATCCTATGTTTTATCATTTGACTGATCTAAAAACGCACACCACATAACTCACGTTCTGTCTGTGCGCGCTTACCACATTCTTTCGGAGCGCTCACACTAATGTGAGTGCTAGCCCCGGGTTTTAAGAATTCGTAGAAGAAATATATCGCGCGAGCGTGATATTATATGCGTCTCAGACTGCGAAGGGTTGAAGTACTGAAGGCCTTAAGAGGTCTTATAACACGTATGGTGTCCGCAAACAACTAGTACTCTTCAGACCCGACCCATTGACCCTCCTGTTACTCTTGCGTCGTGACGTCGCAATATACCATGAACACCTATATCTATACTCTTTGTACTCTATAGGATTGATCTACTATATTTCGCGGACAGGTGCTATCAGAGAGACACACAAGAATTAACCAATTTCTCGCATCTGTCCTTCCTCCTACCATCGAGCCGATTACCGACCCTCGTATATACTAAAGAGAGAACTTTAGCCGTACACGATAAATCTCCCTACCAAATACAAACTCGATAGAAATATTTGTAGTACAATATGAATTCGAAGAGGCAATCACGTACACAAGGCAATACATCTATGACTCACAAGTATGATAAGAGAGATACCTCCTTACTTTACAGCAACTACTTACACCGCGAGCGCGATATATATTAGCTCTACTTAGCTCTAGTACTCGCATAGGTATGTCCGCAGCGATTTACATCTAAATACACTATCCACCATCACTCCTCCTTCTCTCAGCTGAGGAGCGACTGAATATTATACCGAGTCCTCTGCCACCACTACGAGATACTACGGCTCACTCACTCTCTTCATCCGCAACTTCTTCCAGTTTGGTGAACTCATCAGCTCTCTCACGTACACTCACAACTACACACACCATTTTACTACAAGAGAGCGGAACTAGAGAAAAGTTGAATTCGCACGAAA
>JABUQX010035534.1:0-10000 GCA_015478945.1 Trachelipus rathkii | reverse complement strand
AACACCAACCCCACCGTTATTTCAATCTTATTTTGGATTATGTAGAAATAAAGAGCAAATGTAATGTAAAAAAAAATAAATAAATAAATAAAACCACAGTTTTTAAATGATCTTAGATAATACATATGTGACTGCCCCTTCGTGTTATTTTCCTCTTACTTTCATCAGACATGTGACATTTAAATATGAAACTAGATATGATTAGTTCCATAAATTTATTGAGAATATATTTTAATCCTTAATAATATAAAATATTAATTGTATTCTTTTACTTTAGTTTTTCCACATAGCTTTGATTTATATGGCAACTCGACAATTCTGCAACTTGTCTCAGGTTTATATGCCTATTTATTTGGAGGACACTCTCTCACTTGATGAAAAAAGTATTGCTTATATTCCGTTAGTTATGTATGTGTCAGGGTTTGCAACAACTACAGTGATGAAACCCCTGGATAGAATTGCTGGAAGAAACGTTAGTATTTATTTTATAAATTATGTTTTGCATATAATAATAATAATAATAATAATAATAATAATAATAATAATAATAATAATAATAATAATAATAATAATAATAATAATAATCTAACTTTGAAATATTGTTTGTTTAAAGAATTACTTGTTAAAATATTTTGCTATATGAAGTTTGTCAGTATTAAATTTTTAGATCTGAGATATTTAAACTTTTGCACCCGGAGTCCATTCAGCTTCATGACCTCATTTGCAGTCTATTTATCGCTTCTAGGTTATAAGTTTTCTAGTTTGACGGTTATAAATATAAAATGAGATATTTAGGGATAGGAAAGCACACTGTTTTGCTGGTCCCAAAGGAAGAAAACAGGGTGAAAAGTCAAAATTTAAGAGTTCCAAGATTTTAATTCTTAATTAATGTTTGGTTTAAAATTTAATAACTTTTGAAACTGAAATTTTTAAAATTTTGTTTCCTTATCACATACAATCTAACTCATGTGGGTTATTAGGAGGTGGGATATAAAAGTTATGACTTGTATTAGTGTTTTACATTGAACATTTTGCAAAATCCCTAAACTCATCACCTGCCATTGTTAAAAGGCATCCAGCTTTTGATTTTATATTTTTTTTTTATGAAGATATAACCTATAAAGTTTATGATGGAATTATATAAATTGGAATTGTAAATTATAGGATGAAATCCAAAAGATTATTGAAGATTGTTTATAAAAATTTAAAGAATGATTGAGATGGAGTTAGAAAAGGAAAATGGGGATGAAAGTAGAGGTTAAGTAATGCATGTCCTTATGGATCCTATCCACAATTTGAAAAACTCTTACGTTTAAAGTTTAAACTTTAAAGTTAAACGATGATAGAAAATGTTAAACAATTACTTGAAAATGGTTAAAATTAAAATTTTTGTTTATTCGAAAAATTAATGGTAATATTTTAGCAAATGGATAAGAATTTTAAGAGATTTTAATGAGACCATAAACTTCATGATTTTGATGAGTATTCCTTTCCACTATCCTAACAGATTTTAGTTATTTATTCATCATGGTTGCTCTAGTATATCATGATTAATTGCTTCAACCTTTAGGATTTATATCTAATTTCATTCATATTTTACATTATTTCAATATTCATCTCAAAGATGTTGAGGTAAATTATTCTTGCTGAATGGATTAAGTTAAGATACCTTTGGAGGAAAATGGGTAGTTCAATTTGTAACTAAGTGGAGAGTTTAAAATTTAAATACTGAATATGTTCTGGATAAGTGCTGATTAGAAAGGATTATAAATGAATTACTGGGGTTAAGGGAATTCTTGAAAATTTAGAAGGAGCTAGAATTTAACTGATCTGTCAGGGAAGGAAAATGCATTTGAAAAAATGGTTATGACGTTTGAGAAATTGGAAAATTAAAATTTAAGGAAATCTGAGAAAATGGATAGAGCAATGAGGGTGACTATGGAACTTTGTCAAGTTTTAATGAGAGAATATTGATAGCAAATAGGAAGTAGACTGAAACATATTATTTGTAAGAATGTTCTCAATGAAATATTGGGGGTGGTTGGTAAAAGATTATATTAATTTCAGTTTGGAAAGTTTAAAAAAGGGAATGGAAGAAGCCTGACAGTGAATGAAGTTGAGCATGTCAATGGATTGAAGATAGGCATCTTAATGTTAAGCTTAAGTTATACAGCTAATAATTTTTTACAATGAATCTAGGTTCATAAATGTAGTTTTCGAGTTTCAGCTAGTTCCTAGTAAGGCAGTTCAGGGGTCTTTTAAAAATGGTACCTTGATGTTTTTTCTAATGCAAAATGGTTAGATTTAGTTCTTTGTAGTTTGTGTTGTAATTCCTCTGTGTATTACTTCTTATTAACTAGGTGAATAGCACCATGAAACTTGAAATTTTTTAAGCTGCTGTTTATTGAATTAGGGATGATTGCAAATAATTGCTATAAATGGAAAAGTTCACTTTATGTTTTAACAAAATTATTGTCCCTGATCTTATTCATTTATGCTGTTTGTTTGTTTATTTCAGATTACTTTCGTAATTGGCTCTGTTATTGGTGCTAGTGGAGCATTGTGGGTGTTTTTTGGTCAAGGTCTTCTTTATGAAACTTGCTATATTTATGTAGTTGCTGTGCTTATTGGTAGCGGATCATCAATAATGCTTGTAACAGCTTTGTCTCTTTCAGCTGATATGATAGGAAACAATGTCGAATGTGGCGGATTTGTTTATGGGGCTTTGAGTTTTACCGATAAATTGTCTAACGGCCTTGTCGTTATGATTATCCAGTACTTCTCTACTCGCCAGTAAGTTGCTAACTATGCACAAAACATATTATTTTGCTTATTGTTTACAGATTTGTTTTATAACTTATTTAATGCTTTTTAAATATGCTTGCAATAGTAGACTCAACTTTTTATTAAGGCTTATTAGCGGTTATACCCAATTTTATATACTGTATATACTTTACTTTGTCGCCTCCCACTCCCCTCTTACGAGAAGCGGGCGATCTCGAGGTTCTTCGCCACCATCTGCCGCGCCCAGAGATACGATAGTTTTAGTGCTGTAAAATTGCTTCTAAGTCCCTCTATATGGAGGGCATGAAATCCCATATGGAGAGAATAATAATATTTATATATTATTAAACTACGTGTATGTAGCAGTCATAAAAATTAATTATTGATTTATATATAATATATATATAATATATATAATATATATATATATATATATATATATAATATATATATATATATATAATATATATATATAAATATATATATTTATATTATCTATATAATATATTATATTTTGTATATAATATATATATAATATATAATAATATAAGTATATATATATATATATATATATATATATATATATATATATATATATATATATTATATTATATATATATTATTTTTATATTTTATATATTATATATATATATATATATATACTAATATATATATAATATACTATATATTATATTATATTATATAATAATATATATAGATACCTATATATATATTATATATATATATTACCATAATATTTTTTTAATCTGAATTTTCTTTTTTGATGTGTATACCTAATAAATTTTGCTTTTAATCAAACAGAACCAGCGATGGAGAACTTAAAGATTATTTTCGTGATGTGATTGTTTATGCTTGTGGCGGCTCAATTATTCTTGGGGTTTTAGGCTTGCTTGCTCTTATATATTCTGATATTGGCAGGAAAAATTTTCCAGTGAGCATTATTATCTTTTTATTCCTTATTATAATTTTTACTTTTTCTTTATTTTACTTTTTTTTCTATTATTATTTTTTATTTTTAAAGATGATTTGATTATGAAAATTGTTTATTTTACTTTGCAATTTTTTGGGAAGATAGTAATTTGAAGCATTTTTGAAAGTAGTATTTCTTTCCTTATACCTACCACTCTCATTATTTATTATTATTTTTATTTATTATTATTATTTATTATTATTATTATTATTATTATTAATTATTATTATTATTATTATTCTTTCTTTCTTTCTCACCTCCTCTTTCCCCAAGATTGGGGGTAAGGGGCTGTGCGGGATTCGGAAAAGAAAAGCAGTAGAAACATGACAAACGTCGAAAAGAAAGCCCAGCCTTACCGCCCCCTCTGTACCATTAATTGGTGAGAGCTCGTCACAGACAGAAAATCCACCCTAGAGCATCATAGGACCGCGACGGACCCTCACTATGGTAAATCGTCAATGTGTAAGGGTTCATCCCCTGCCCAGGTGGCCACAACCATGCCCCCAATACCAAACCCCGCCATTTCTCTCCTATTATGCAACCTTTATTCTCGCCTCTGCCAAAACTCACATTTCTCCTTCAGACATTCGTTCACCGACTCAATCCACTTTCTCTTCGTCTCCCAGCGGTCGGTTCCCAACACACTCTCACTATACATCCGCTTAACCAACCGACTTTCATTCATCCTTTCCACATGACCAAACCATCTCAACATACTTTTTCATTTATTCTCTCATTTACCCCTTTCTTCACACCACACCACTCGCTAACGATCATTCCTCACTTTATTAATTCTTTCACACCCAGCATGCCCCTAAGATTGATCCAAATCTGAACACATTGAACTTTAGATCGTATACTTCTTTATTCCAGACCATAGTTCTCACTACTATACAATAACCAGGTAACAACATACCCTCAATGTAAGACTCTAGCGCACTCAAGGACTTGGTCCTTTACATCACCAACGATTTATTGCACCAGCCACCTTCCTGCCATTCACAACTTTCCTACTACACTCTGCATCATCCGTTCCCTTCTCGTCCAACATATACCCTAAATATTTAAACTCAGACACTTGCTCCAGCTGCTCATCATCTAACAGAACTTCACACTGAGGACGTCCTCAACTCACAACCATAACCTTACTCTTATCTACGTTTACTTCAAACCCCTCCTTTTACATACCCTGCAAATCTCTCCACCAATCCTCTCAAACTCTCTTCAGACTCGCCACACAGAACCAAATCATCCGCATACAATAGGTAGGGCACCCTCCACTCCTCTCCATTCTCCATCATCTAACACCATTTTCCGGTGCCATCCCCACCTCGAACTTTCATAACCCCATCCCATATACACATGAATAACCAAGGAGAGTAAAACACAACCCTGTCTCACTCCGCTATTAATCCTAAACCAATCACCATTGACACCATTTATTCTCACCATTTATTGACACCATTATTTATTTAAGTTGATAATTATTATTATTTTATTATTAATATTATATTATTATTGATCACAATAAGAATAGTAGATTAATTATTTAATTAATAGATGGAAAAATTGAGAGAAATGTTTACGTTAGAAATACTGTAGTGAATATTAAAAGGTAATTAAAATGTGAAATATGAATTATCAAAATTGTGATTGTTACAAGACAAATGTTTGGATTAATTTTGAAGCCAAGTTTTCTTTTAGTGACTTAGTGACTTCATACTTTAAATTTTCTCATTGAAGAACTGTTGTTCTCTACTGAAATTCTCAGTCAACTCTGCTAAGGATAGGATTGAAGTTAGTTGTCAGATATAATTTATTTATTTATTTAATTTTTTTGTGTAATAGATTGGACACCTACATCGTCAACGTCAGAATGGACACCTTCAGCATCTACGTCAGATTGGACACCTCCAACGTTATCGCCAGTTCCTCAGTTTAGCACCAAATCACCGAGTGGAAAGCATCAACGCAAAAAATCATGTAAGTTGCTGATTAATTATTTAGACCTTGAAAAATATAATTTGTTATAAAATTTTAAACAGATAAGCAATATTTTTAAAATAGTGCAATGCTTTTGAAAGAAGTTGTATTTAATAAATTATGACTGTTTTGTTTTATCAAGATCTTCATAATTTAAGATTTATTTAATATCACAACTTCATTTAAAAGTGCATTGAAATTTATTCTTGTGTGGTTATATAAAAATTTGGAAGATTGAGCTACTTCTGTAATAAAATTATTATTATTATTATTATTATTATTATTATTATTATTATTATTATTATTATTATTATATTATATTATTATATTATATATTATTATTATTATTTTTCCAGTATTAAAATAATATGCAATTCTAGCCAAAAACTCAAATTCTAAATTCTTGATGGTTCACCATTTTCTTCTAAAATATTCTTTAAAAATCTCAAAAGTAGCAATTCTCCCATCAAAGTCTCCGTCAGTATGAGGGACAATTCCACTCCTCAGAAAGAGTGTTCTTAAGTCCAAACCAACTGTAAAGTAGGAGGCTTAAAACTGACTTCTCTCGGAATTTCTTCCATGGATTAAATTTCCCTTCAAGGGTTGAAGGAAAACAATTTACCCCACGATATTTTGCTTAGTCCAGTTTGAAGCTCTATGTTCATTGCAATATTTTTGCCTTCAAACTCGAGTTATCTTCAGGCCCAATGACATTTATTTCATGGAAACTGGCTATTCTGAATCTTTTGTCAAATTATTTCACTATTGAAATAAAACTATTCTGGCCAAAAATTTCAAATTCTAGGTAATATGCTATTTTCTTCTAAAATAGTGAAGTAACATTACCTAGAATTTGAAATTTTTGGTTAGTCACCTACCTTTAGGAAGGTTGTTACATTTAAAAAATTGTTCTTTAAATTTACTCACAAAATCTTCAAACCAGGCCTATAGAACCTATTTAAGATATTGATTAGAACTACAAGAAATTAGGGCAGAATTTGAACAATCCAATTCTATAAATTTATCTTCTAAACTATTGGTTTTATCATATATATCATCTATTTTCCATATAAATATTTTACTCACAGTTTCATTGCTTATTAACTGTCTCTACTTTTGGTAATTGTAGATAACTTTTTGTCCACTCTTTTCCTTTCACCATATCTTGGAATTTTGTTTTGCTCTATCACATTACAAAGGCTGAAACTTCTAACTCTTAATTTAATTACTTTTTGTTTAAACAAGAGATTATATGATGGAATAACTTTAAAAAAGTTATTCAGTTTAATAAAATAAAACAACTGAATATTCATCAACTATGCAGCTTTCTCTGAAAAATAAGAAACAAAAGTTGATAAACAAGTATCAAGTCTAGTTCAACAAGGAAAAATAAGAATACTTTGATATTTTCGAAGTTCCATACTCCTCTACTCAACTTGCTATTCATTTACGGTTTTACTGTATTCAATGGGCCACCTAACACCCCTCTCCAATAAGATTGATTCCCCCCCCTCCCTGTTTCTTTCATTTCTCTGATGCATTTTATGGTTTTGGTTTTAGTTAATGGCTTTGCAAATATTTTCTAAAACTCTAATTGTTTCTATTTTTTATTTTACATGGTGACGATTTCCTCTTATAAATAAAGTTCTGTTACATCTATGAATTAACTTGTATGGTGGATGAGTGTCACTCACTCAATGAGTTTACCAGTGTCATGATTACTAGAGAGTAGACTTTGCATGGGCAACGAAATGAGAGGATGTCTTTTGGCTTTTTGAGAGTAATAGTAGGAAGTGGGCCTAACTCCAGTCTGTGGTTATGAAGATTTTTTCCCATTTTTCTCATCCTGATATAAAAGCACTTATTTACTCCCTTGACTTCTAGGAAAGTTTCAGTGGGATCAATAACTGAGGGCACAGTTTTCTTTTAATTTCTGACATCCTCTTGATGGTTCCTCTTGATTTTGCAACTCATGAATTTTTGTGGTAGGATAATTAATCCAATTGAGAAGATGGTTTTTTTTCAGATCTTGTTTTATTTTTTTATTTTATTTTTTTATTTTTAAATCCATCTTTTAACTGCTTACTACGAGAAGTCATTTCCATGTTGGAAAGAGAATTACTGAGATTAGTGTACAGTTTCCCATGGCTCTCTCAAGCCTCTTAAATCTTAAAAGTGTTATTGGCAACGGTTTTAGTGTTGTCAATGTTGCAGTATGGTTTTAATTATGATTTTGTAATGACTAGTTTTTGTTATTAAGATTATACTATTGTATAGCTGAGATTATACAAATTACTCATTACAAGTATATGATTGAGGATTAAGCTCAAATTACACTAATCACTCTGAGCATTGCTCTTTATATTTGTTTG
This sequence comes from Trachelipus rathkii, assembly GCA_015478945.1. NCBI lineage: Eukaryota > Metazoa > Arthropoda > Malacostraca > Isopoda > Trachelipodidae > Trachelipus > Trachelipus rathkii. The sequence goes on along the minus strand of JABUQX010035534.1, from coordinate 1,870 downwards.
TGGTGTTTTATTTTTGTGTTAATTTTTTTAAAGTTAAACTTTTAATCCTATGTATCGCCTAAATTAAAATACCTATCATATTTGCAGTATATATAATTTATTATAAAAATGTTCTTAATACTAATGGATATGCAAATATAATATTAATAGCATTTTATATCATATGTTGATTATTTATAGTTAGAACAAGCGCATAACATAATAATTAGAAGAGAAATGATCAGAAGAATAATTTTCTAAAATATATGAAAAAATATACATATAGAGCTTGCTTCATGTCGTATGAGACTCCGTTCATTTTTCTATGAAAATACGCCCACTTTTGGTATGAAACACCCATTTTTGTATTAAACTCTTATTCCCAGTGAGTAGCTGAGTTCTACTAATTGAGAGTGTGGTGTATGTTTTATTTTAAATTTAGTAAGTAGTGAGGAACAAATAGGTATACAAAGGATGAGAAAAATATATAAATATCATATAAAAGTTCGTGAGTGAAATATAAATTACTATTTTATCAATAATGATCATATGACCACAGTAATATACTTAGGATAGTATTATAGGCCCACTATTATATACCTACTATTATCATTATCTCAAAAAGTCCAAAGTAATATATCAATTATCCTCTCATATTTATGGTATATGCCTCATATACTATATAATGTATCAAAAGTATACTATAGCTTACTTACTTATAAGTATATTTAATATATATCTATATTATAGATATATATATCATTAATTTTAAATAATATCATTATCAATAGTGAGTATAATATGAATAATAAATGATCATTAAATTGATTCATGATATATAAAAAAATTGAGAGAGAGAGAGTCGGGTCCCACATATTACATATATATTATATCATATATACCAACATATATACATACATAAGTATTACTGTCTATATATAGATATTATATATAGTGATATATAGAAATACTATTTATAAAGATGACGTGAACTTTTCACATATGTATATAAATATAATAAGATAAATATAACAATTTATTATTATTAGTAATAATTATATTATATGTAACATAGTATATACTACTCGAGTTAATATAATAATATACTACTAAAAAACCTAATAATATATATTGAGCTATGAGCGTATGAGTGGATATTAAAACATATTGGAGTTAGAGCATATACATAGGTTATGTGTGAGAACGACGAGAGGCATAGTAGTTTGTAAAATGCAACAATTTTCATTACTGATTTAACACAATCCTCATTAAATATTCGTAATGCAAGCTTTGCGTGCATAATACCTGTTTTCAGCACGAGACAGAGTACGTATGTGTATAGATCGTATGGATGTGTTGTTTCTCTTATTGTGAATTGTGAATCTATGATTAGCTCAGGTTATAGATCTATGCCAACAATACATTTATGTATAGCCGGGTTGATATTTGGCCATAATTTTGTTCTGAATTTTTTCGATTGTGTATTCTCTAGGACAGCGGTTGTAGTTGGGAAGGTTATATATACAAATGGATTCTGCAATTTTTACTTTTATTGGTGGAGAGGGGTGTTAGGTGGGCCATTGAATACAAGTAAAACCGTAAGTGAATAGCAAGTTGAGTAGAGGAATATGGAACTTCGAAAATATTAAAGTATCCTTATTTTTTCTTGTTGAACTAGACTTGATACTTATTTATCAACTTTTGTTTCTTATTTTACATAGAAAGCTGCATAGTTGATGAATATTCAGTTGTTTTATTATTTTAAACTGAATAACTTTTTTAAAAGTGATTCCATCATATAAACTCTTGTTTAAACAAAAAGTAATTAAATTAAGAGTTAGAAGTTTCAGCATTTGTAATGTGAAAGAGCAAAACAAAATTCCCAGATATG
>JABUQX010035533.1:17500-29589 GCA_015478945.1 Trachelipus rathkii | reverse complement strand
TAAGAAGAGAATGAGATTACATAATACCTTTCTCCGTCCGATACAAGCTACATGCAGACACTAACCGCGGACGGACAGGGAGTTATATATAAGTTATATCGGTTTTCGTATATATATATAGTACTATAATATATACTATATACGTATCAGTATTATTTAGTATAAGTATATGAGTACGTATATATATAGATATATATATATATATGAGTATATATAGATATAGTATAATATCATACGTACTAGGACATTTATAAGGATGATGACTCCGGTTATAGTGGAGGAATAAATTTCGATAAGAAAAACAACGAAATTTCGAGTATCTCTTATTTGTGGCAATTTCTATTAAAAATTATTAGCGTTATTTGCATATATCTATAGAATTTTAATATTTAATTAGGACTAAATTTTTTATCAACTTATAAATGTTGGCTCTTCGTTGATTATACAGCTTATCCGAGTTAAGCTGTAAGCCGTTTTATTTTAAACCTACTCCATCTCGAACACACATGGCACCGAAACGCTCACTAGCGTTAAAAGATGAAACTTTTTTTCACTTTTAATTATCGTTTGTTAGTTATTGAAACAATAGAAAGTTAAATAAATTACTTTTTTTTTGTAAATCACACAACGAAAGTTAAAGTAAAGGACTAATTAGTGTTGGAGATAATCTTAGTTGTTTGCTTCTTTTGTCTGATAAAATAAAACAGACACAAAAAAAGAAGATTGACCAAAATCTTATTTACCGGGTACGTTTTACTAAAGTTTCTGACACCTTTTCAATACCAGACTTTTATAACAACCGTAGGCTAAACTAATTTTGTGTAGCTTTGATTTGGCGATAGAATTTTATTAGAAGAAAAGACACTTTTATCTGATCGCACATGTATTTTTGCCTCCAGCTACCTTGTTAAAGGAAGAAATTTTTTAGACATGAATTTATATAATTCAAAAATTGAATTTCAATATGTAATAATAATAATAATGAATAATAATAATAATAATAATAATACATATAATAATAATATATAATAATGAATAAATAATAATAAAATGAATAAAATAATAATAATAATAATGCAAATATTGGAGAAACTGTACTGTGACTAGTGAGGATATTAGTTCAACCACCGTTACAAGGCTGCGTACAACCTGAACCTCCTAAGTTTCCTGATCACAAAACTGGTATATTAATGAAAATTAATTTAGTTTAAGTTAGGTTGGTAGTTAGGTTAGGTTAGGTTACGGGTTAAGTTCGTCGGTAGTTCACAGTACAGTTCGTCTACAAATTTGTCATAAATAATCAATAATAATAAATAATAATAATAATAATAATATCAATAATATATATATAATAATAATATAATATAATAATAATAAAATAGTAATAATAATAATAATAAATAATAATAATAATAATAAAATAATAAATTAATAATAATGATAACAATAATAATAAATAATATAATAATAATAATAATAATAATAATAATAATATAATTATATTATTATTTAAGCAACTTTATTTAGTCAATTAACTATGCGAGTAGTTTGAGGTAAGGTTCAAGCAAGCATATCATCTTCCAATTAGGGGGCTCGAAGCCCGATGGGGGACAAAGGGGGGACGAAGTCCCCGTCGTCCACCTAGAGGCCCAGAGACCCCGACTCCTGATATCTATGCGGTCTACTCTAGGGTATTCGTTAGTTTTAAATTATAAAAGGACTGTACATAAAACACATATATAATATATATCTATATTATAGCTATAGCTATACTATATATATATCTATTATACTAATATTATATATATATATATAAGTATATATATATATATAGTATATATAATATTATATACGTAATTATCCAATTTTCACTTTTTAAAAACATGTTAATATAAAAGTGATTGTTATAAATTATTAGTTTAAAAATTTAGAAACATTTTAGATCAATCCGTTACCACTTTAAATTCAATCTGTATAGTAATCATATACTAGCAATATATTTAAAAAAAAAAAAAAAAAAAAAAAAAAAAAAAAAACTGAAGGAGTCAATAAAACAAAACAGGTCTATTTTTTTGAATCATGTCCGTCACCACCTAAATTCATTGTTAGTATCATATACTGGCAATATATATTGAAAAAAAAAGAAAAAATCAAACTGACGGAGTAAATGCTGGAACGATTTATGCATGTCTCTAGCAACATTTTAGTACGCTTTTATGTTCAGAAATCGCAAGGCGTTTTTTCTTTTTTTTTGTTTCTTTTTTAAAAATCTAGAGTGAAATAATTCAAATAAATAATGAATATAAAAGTTAAATTAAATTATATATATCATCATTAAGTAAAGCGGTTATGTTTTGTATATTTTTAGAAAGGTGTGAAAGCTGCTTGAAAACTTTAAAGCTTCTCTTGATTTTAAGCATTTTCCAACTTCAAATTTTATCCACAAATGTTATTCGAATCTATACAATCGATATGTATATGAAGGTGGAAGCTGATAATCAACATGATAAAATGTTTCTAGTAATTATGACATTATTAAGAAGTTAAGTAATTATTATTATTATTATTATTATTATTATTATTATTATTAATTATTATATTTTATTATTTTATATTATTTATTATTAATTATTATTATTATATTATTATTATTATTATTATTATTATTAACGTTAATATGAATTTGATTTTTTTTTCTTTTACGTTCTTTTATTTTTATTCTTCTTTTATTTTCGATTATTAATATAATTTATTGGAAGTATTTTTATTTTAAAAAAACACCACCACGGACCCGCGAGCATAGCGAACGGGGCACCCCGCTTTTTAAAAATAATATAAAATATCATTTGATTGTATTTTCTCCATGGCGTCTCTACAAACTTTACGTACATTCATTAAATTTTTTAAACTGAAATAAATAGCTTAAGCTTATCTCATTTTTATAAGACTGTAGGTGTGAAGCACCAAAAAAATATATAGCCAATTTGCTTTTCACTTTCCTGTTAATTACAATTAAATTACAGTTTTGAAAATCCAGGCTATTGTACCTATTAAAATGTATTTACGCTAAATTCATAGCAAATTAAATTTTGATTTTTCTTGATTTCTTCGTTCCTGGATCAACATCTTATAAATATCCCTTATAATATATATATATATATTATATTATATATATTTATATATATAATATATATTATACTATATATATAGTATATATTATATATATTATATATATATATATATTATATATATATATACTCATATTATATATAGTATATAATATATAGTATATGTATATATATATATAATTCATCTACCTCCTATCCCCAGACTGGGGGTGAGGTGCAATGATTAAACACCGCAAAGAGAAAGTATACAGTAGAAGAAACATTTATAGGCCGACCCTTTAGTAAGAAGTCGCGTCCATAAAAAACCCATCCTAGGTTTCACGAGACTGAGATAATACCCCTCACTGGGTAATCCTCGTCAATGTAGGGGTTCATCGCCCCCTGTAGACGATGGTCAAGCAGCCCGGATACCACCCGCTCGAAAATCCAGCATTCACTCTGATAATGCGCTTTTCTTCTCTATCAAACTCACATTCCTCTAATTCAGGCATTCCTTACTGACTCAATTCACTTTTCCTTTGGTCCTCCCAGCAGGTAGAATTATTCCCCCCCCCTTCCCCCAAGCACCAAAGAATTTTCCCCAAAAGTCAACCCCCGGCCTTTTAAACACTCGCTTAACATCCTACAATAAACCCGCATCCTTTCCATATGAACCAATTTATACTCTAGTAAATTTTCGGCCATTTACCCCTTTCTTTCCACTTTTTCTTCTTTTTACTCGTTATTTTTGAATTCATCTCACACTAACACGACCCATCAGATTGTTCAATCTGAAGACACATTGTGCCTTAGAACTACATACCTCTTACTCCCAGATCATGAGTTTCATTACAATACATTAAATACAGGTAACAACATACCTTCATGCAAAACTTAGCGAACTCAAAACTCATCCACCAAAAGGATTTGATTGCAGACCAGCCACCTTCGCTTCCCTTTCAAACCAACTTTCTTACTACATCTGCATCATACCGTTCCATTTCATCCGACATGCATCCTAATATAAAACTCAGTACTGTCCAATTGTTCACCATCTAACATGATTTCACACCGCGAACCTATTCACTCTCTCTCTCTCTTCTCTACTCTTCTCGTCTCTCTCATCTCTCTCTCTATATATATATATATACGTATATATATATATTATATATATATTATATATATATATATATATATATATATAATAATATATATATAATATATATATATATATATATATATATTATTATCATATATATATATATATATATATATATATATATAAAAATATATATGTAGTATTTTGTGATAAAAATGTATAAGTTGAATTATAGATTTTTTAAATTGATAATTTAATGGTAATAAATTTATGTGCATGATTTTCATTATAATTAATTATTATCATATTTTCTTTTCTTTTTCCAAAAATTTTCTTTAAGCAAAAAATATATGCAAATATTTCCTTTTCAAATAATTTCTAATCATTATTTTTAATTCTAAAAGAATAATATGTCCCGAAAATTGTCTTAATGAATGACTATAAAATATTCATTGAAATCCTTTAAAAAAAATATATATATTTTGGCAAATTGTGTTGGTATTTAACTTAATTCCTATGATGGATCAAAGGAGGCAAATTAATGTATTAAGAAAACATTCCCATTTTTAAAGATTATGCCTTTCATTAACAATTCTAATAATAATCATGTAATAAATAAGTCATAAAAGAGAAGTTATCAACATTTATTGTAAACGGAAATGGTACTGAACATTTTTGTTTAAATGTCTAATCATGAGAAACCAAGTGATTGTTATTATTATTAATTATTATTATTAGTTTATTATTATTATTATTGATTATTATTATTATTATTATTATTATATATTAGTTATTATTATTATTATTATTATAATTAATTATTATTATATTATTAATTATTATTATTATTATTAGTTATTAATTATTATTATGTATTATATTATTATATTATTATTATTATTATTATTATTATTATTATTATTATTATTATTTATATTATTATTATTATTATTATGTATTATTTTGAATCATTCATTATTAATGCATTATTATTGTTATTATTATTATTATTATTATGTATTGATTATTATTAATTATATTAAATGTATTATTATTATTATTATTATTATTTATTATTATTGATTTTATTATTATTATTATTAATTATATGATTATATTAATATTATTTTATTATTTTACGAATATTTTAATTCATTATAAATAATAGTTCGCAACGTCAGCGTACTACATTGAGCTTAAGTATTTATATTAATAATTATTATATAATTATTAATATTAAATATTATATATATATATATATAAATTATTATATATATAAATATTAAATATTATATATATATTTTATTTATATAAATTTTAAAATCTTCTAATTTTTGGCTTTGAAATGTGCATACATACTCGTAATATAAAGTGCTTAATAATAATAATAATAATAATAATATAATAATAAATAATAATTAAATAATAATAATAATAAATAATAATATAATAATAATAATAATAAATAACTAATAAAGGTAACAATAATAATAATAATAAAAGGTTAATAATATAATAATAATAATAAGTATAATAGTAATATAATAATAATAACTAATAATATTAATAATAATATATAATAATAAAATAATAATAATAATAATAATAATAGGATAATAATAATATAATAATATAATAATAATAATTATATAAATAATATATAATAATAATAAATGATAATATAATAATAATAATAATAATGTAATAATAATATATAATAATAATAATAATAATAATAATAATAATAATAATAATAATAATAATAATACATAATAATAATAATAATAATAATATAATAATAATAATAATATAATAATATATATTTATAATATTTATTATAATAATAGTATATATATAATATATATATACTATATATATATATATATATATATATGATATATTATAATATAGATATATACATATATATATATATATTATATATTATATATATATATATATTATATATACTATATATATATATATATTATATATATATATATATCTATATATATATATATATATATATATGATATATATATATGTTAATATTTGTTTATATATATTATATAATATATAATATATACTTATATATATATAATATATATAGTATATAGCTATATATATATATATATATATATAAACTATAATATATATATATATATATAATATTATATATAGTATATATATATATATATATATCCTTCCCTTATTTTTTTCAAATATTTTTTCTATCTTTTTTTTTCTAATTTTTATTTATATAATTTAGTACTATATAATATTTATTTATATAAAAATTAAATATTTTTATTTTAATTTTTAATTTCTTTAATTTTAAACTCCAAATTTAATTATTGAAATTCTTTTAATTTTTATTTGCTGTTATTTTCATAGGTTCTTAAATAGATGTAGATAAAATTAATTATCGTATATAATCGTATATATTTATATGTAAATGTATATATTTTTTTATAACAGTTCGATATATATCAATATATCGATATTTTATGGGCAAAATAAAGCGTCGAAAATGCAGGGGACAAAAAATTGTATCTTTAAAATGTAATAGTATATAGATAATAATAATAATAATAAAATAATAATGATAATAATAATAAAAAAAAAATTATTATCAATAATAATAAAATAGGCCCTAATAATAATAATAAATAATAATAATAATAATCATAATAATAATAATAATAATAATAATAATAATAATAATAATAATAATAATAATAATAATAATAATAATAATAATAATAATAATAATAATAATAAATTAATAATAATAATAAATAAAATAATAATAATAATAATAATAATAAATAATAATAATCTAATAATAATAATAATAATAATAATAATAATAATAATAATAATAATAGGATCATGTCGATTATCCGCCTCCACCTCCATATACATATCGATTGTATGAATTCGAACACATTTCATAAAATTGAAGTGAAAAATGTTTAAAGTCAAAATTGGAACACTATAATTGTTAAACACAATTTTCGCACCTCTTAAAATATTAAAAAAAGTTCAAATCTATGAAAAACTAACTGAACTCATATCCTTTTCTTAACTTATATATAGTTTCGATCTATCTAAAACTTAACTAAACTCTAAACATCCCTTTAAGCTAAACGTATATATATAGTAATATATATACAGAAATATATATACTATAATAGGCTATATATATATATATAGTATATATAATATAGTATATAAGTTATATATATAATAGTATGTGTGTGGTATATTGGTATTATAGAGTATGATACTAGGTATATAAATGTAATTTTAATTTGTTTATATTTATTTATTTCACTCCTAGCATTTGTTAACAAAAATCAACCGCATTTGGGCAAGAGATCTTTGGACAAGAGCAATGTCCGATTAACGTAGATTTGTTTAAAAAAGAGGAATTGTGCTTGAACGTCAACTAGGAAGGCCTTAATAAGTATCGACAAGAGCCTAATAAAAATTCTGACTCAGAAATTATCTTAATAGCAAATTACGATAATGGTAATAGTAGTTAGCAATAATAAGAATAATAATGAATTGATATCAATAATGGAAAATATAATGAATGAAATAATAATTATAATATAATAATATTATTATTAATTGTTATGAAATTATTTATTATTATTATTATTATTATATTAAATTATGATTAATTATTATTATTATTATTATTATTGATTATCTATTATTATTATTGCAGTGGAAAGGGAATGGAATGCTATTACATCTAATTTTATCTAAATAATAATAATAATTTGTACTATTAAACTAATACATATATAATACAATGAAAATAATTAAAATTATTTTACTTATAAATCTTATCATAAATATAAGAAAAGACATAATAATTTAATGAATATAATGAAAATATTATTCAATATTAATAATAAAAATAAAAAAAAAAAAAAATATATATGATTCAAAATAATATGATTGATGTTGTCAAAAATAATAATAATAATAGTGAATAATAATAATAATAATAATAATACCATAATAAAACAATAATAATGAATAATAATAATAATATTAATAATAATAATAATAATAATGAACATAATAATAATAATAATAATAATAATAATATATGAATAATAATTAAAATAATATATAATAAATAATAATAATAATCATCGAATAATAATAATAAATAAATAATAATATAATAATAATAATAATAATAATATATTATAATAATAATAATAATAATAATAATAATAATAATAATAATAATAATAATAATAATAATAATAATAATAATAATAATAATAATAATAATAATAATAATAATAATAATGAAATAATAATAATAATAATAATAATAATAATAATAATGATATATAAATAATAATAATAACAATAATAATAATATTGTGTCCTGAAATACTATTCATGAGTCAACGAAAAGTATTTATAATATCGTGAGTATTAAATGAATTTAAAGCACAAAATTTTTATACCTAAATTTCAAATTAAACTTACAAAATAATATATAAAATTCAATGTCGAGAGTTTCAAAATCTAAACTATTTATTCAATACCCGCCCGACATAGATCCGACACCCATCCGGCACTTATCCGATACCGGTTCGATAACAACAATTCAATTCCAACCGAATCGGTAAATAAAGTATTAATAAATTTGTTAACTCAAAAGATAAATATGAAATTAAAAGCAAGGAAAAAGTTAATGAAAATTTACCTGCCATGAACGAAGAAGACTCTTAATTTCCTTCATTCTTTGACTTAGACATTGACTAAGATTGTGAAGCCGAACGAAAATGGGAAGATTTTTTTTTGGGGTTGTTTTTTTGTTTTTTGTCTTTTATTGCGGCTCCAGATAATTACAAGGACGAATTTAGACATTCGTACAGAGACAGTTTACTATTTCTTATTTGCACTCGTAACTCTCGTTTAAAGTAAAGAAACATTTAAATAAATTTAAGTAATTAATAAATTCCTCACGTACCCCGAACCAGTCTTCCGAGTACCCTCAAGGGTACGCGTACCCCAGATTGGGAATCGCTGAGCTAGAAGATTAAAGTGTCAGAAGATACGTTTAATCTAAGATTTAATAATATAAATAATAATAATATAATAATAATAATATAATTTAATAATAAGAATAATTAATTTAATATATAAAACCAATTAAAACCACTTTATATTTATTATAAAAATGAATGAAAATATAGGAATATTTCAAATGACACTTTTTCACTTATCATAACCTCAATTAAATTTTGGATCACCGCTGTGATGTTACCAATAATATATATTAAATAGAAAAACCACAAATTACCTTCACTAAACTTCAAGTAGAATCTTAAAAAATGATAAACGGCTTAAAAAAAATTTAATCGAAATAATAAAAATTTGATAAAAATAATACTTGATATTCTAAAGATTAATTAACAAAGCACTGAATGAACAATATATCAGATAAGCGAATATATAATATATATAATATATATATATTTAGTATATATATATAGTATATATATAGTATATATAGGTATATATACTATATTATATATAATATAATATAATATATATATAGTATAATATATATATATATATATATATATATATATAGTATAGAATACTATAGTATATTAATTTATATATATATTAATGATTTAAATATATATATATAGTATATGTATTTATATATATATACTATATATAATATATATAAGTATATAGTATATAGTATAGTATAGTATATATATATATATATATATATATATATATAATAGATTACATATAATATATAATATATATATCTATATAGTATATATATATATATATAGTAGTATATATATATATATATATATATATATATATATATATATATTATATAGGTATATATATATATATTATTTATATATATTATATATAGGTATATATATATATATATATATATATATAATATATACTATAATATATATATTATTATATATAATATTATAATTATTATATACTATATATATATTTATGATATAGAAGATATATATATAGTATAATATATATATATATATATATATATATATAATATATATATATATATATATATATATATAATTATATATATATTATATATATATATATATATATATATATTTATATTTGATGGTTGCGAAACATTTCAAAGAATCACACGTATCAAAATTCTAAATTAAATTAAATTTAATATTTAAAAACTTAAGAAAAGGAACAACAAAATATTCCAACGAGGTCTTCTTTCAATTAATTTTAAATAAGAAAATGTGATTTTCACTAAAATATTGTGTAAAGCAAGAAATTTTTCAGAGATAAATTCTTTTGAATTGTTATGAAAAACTAATGATGATTAAGGGTTACAAATTATTGAATCTAATTCTATATGACTTATGACGGATAAAGGATGAATGTTTTGGCGTAGTTGGAGAAAATGAAGATTTACTTTGCATGGTATCATTTCTTTTCTCTCTTCCCATGAACGGTTGTAGACAGTGGCGTATCTAGGGGGGGGCAGGGAGTCATAGCCCCCTCAAATATTTTAGACACTAAAAATTTTTTAAGTATCATATCTGTGATTTTTTAATAAAGGTGCAGAGGTTAAAATTTAGTTTTAATATAATGTTGGTTCGCTGTCAGAACGCGAAATTCTCAGTAAGTTCTTTAGTTAAAACCAAATTTGAAGCCATTAGAGAAAATGCAACATTAGGAAATTTCAGCAGATTTTTGAGAATCTATAAGTCGCATCTGATTGAGCTGGGAATTGAAATGGCTATACGCAAGAAATTACAAATTCAAAAAAATACAGAGACCCAATAATTGCGTACCTTCCGACCCACAAACTTATTATCGCACATCCATTTTTATACCATTTTTGGTTGATTTAATATCAGCAGCATTAGGAGAGAGGTTTTTTAAATCATAAAGAATTTATATCTTCCTTGCAATTTGTCATATCGAACAACGTGTAATGTGTGTCATATGAGAAAATAAAAGATTGTGTAACATTTTACACAAGGAAAGAGTCTCGAAAGCCTACATTGAAGATTTATTAAAACAGAATGGGAGTTTATGGAAGTTGAAAAATGGCATCAAAGCACAGACCTTTCCAAAAACAGCAATAGACCGACTAGTTTCTTGTTTGCGTCGAGTCATAATTTTTCCAAATATTTACATCTCGTTGCAAATACTGGCAATTTTACCCTCGGTGCTTAACTGCTGTCCAGATAGAAAAAAGCTTTTCAACCACATTAAGGACTTCTGGAAAACCCTAACTTTAGAAAGTACTATTTGGAGAATGAAAAGACGTTACTAGGACTTGCCTCCTCTCATATATACATTAAAAGATTGACATAAAACTTAAAGATGTTTATCTCGGACTTTGTCTTACTCTCAGCCCGGCGAATAAATATAACAATTTAGGTAAGGTGATTTTAGTTAATTTATATAAATTACTCCTATTTTTTCTTAGAAATTTAATATTTGGTCTTCCATTATATTATATATATATGATATATATTATATATATATATATAGTATATAATATTATAATTATATGATTATATATATATATATATTATAATTAGTTGACTGGGACATAGTATAGTATATACTATTTATAATATATAAATATATAAATATATATATATATATATATATATATATTATATATATATATAGGTTAGTAGGTATATATTATATATATATTATATATATACTACTATATTATATTATAATAGTAGGGATACTGTATATATATTATAACATATAGTAAGTATTAGTAGTATATAATATATATATATATATTATATATTATATATTATTAATATATATATATATATATATTA
>JABUQX010035532.1:37500-74324 GCA_015478945.1 Trachelipus rathkii | reverse complement strand
TTAATATAATACAATACTTAAATGATATATAATTAATATATGGAAGCAAAAAAATGTAGGCCACACTCCGTGGTCCTACGGTCGTGTTGCTGTCCTGCGTGGTAGACGAAAGAGCAGAAGTGTATTATACAATTAATAATACCCATTTATCCAGCAAAAAAGAAGGAAAGCCATTCTGAGTTGCGTGGTCAGTGACAGACCTCGCCAAGCACGGCTGCCACCTGAAACGGCGATACGACCTGGCTTGAACATAATGAAATAACCCAAGACTAACGAATGCCTCGTGGACCAGATAACATAGATAATTTTATCGGAGCTCAGATGGAAACTTAAAGGGTCAGAACGATATATACGACTATAATGAAATAATTCAAAGAATACAATTCACCAAAATAAGATATTATAAATAGAAATGTGCAACGTAATTGATGATTAACTAAATAATAAAATGTCACAATACAGCAATGTCAAAAGTGAGGAGAGTGAAGATGGGGTATGAGGCGTAATGGAGAAGGAGGAAGAATTATAGGACCTAGACATGGAGTCAATGAGCGGATAATATGATGAGATACTCGCGCAGAAGGTAGGAATGTATTTGGGTTAAGAGAGGCATTATGCTACCCTAGACGCTGCTTTGTTAAACAATTGTGAAGGTTAGAGGAAATGATGGTGAGGAAAGCATGGGAGTGGGGATGCGTAGTTTAATGCACCTAGGATGATCTTGCAACCAGTGTATAATGACTAGAAAGGCGAGAAGGAAGAAATGAACCAAAGGATGTGAATAGGGTCCTAGCAATAATCAAATCATTAGAGAGAAGGGTAATTTAAATGGGGGTAAAAATACCATGTTGTCCATGGTGTTGCAACGCCTCATGAGCAGGGATATTCAAATGAGGAGAAGGAAGAGTTATATGGAGTATGAATGGGAGAGAACTGGGTAGCAATAATTGAGATAGGGAAGAACAATAGCGGATGCGTCGCTGAAGGTTGGAAATATTTTAAGTGCGAAATATTGTACAAGTGGTGTTGGTTTAATTGACTGAATTTCTCGGCGCTTAAAGGCATGAATTTCTATGAAGTGAAAGAGGGATTGAGCCAAAAATGAAGGGCTTTCGAAGTATTTGTGGGTTGAAGAGAAAGGATTGATCAAAAATATAAGATTAAAAGATATGTGCTGATTGGAAACACACCTGGTAGTTATAGACCTGGTAGATATGAAACAGCAACACGGGAAGAGTTTGATCAGAAGTTGAAGGTAATAGATTATAGTATAATCTTCAGATAGGAGACTGATCCTGTATAATGAAAATGAGCTGCCGGAGATAATAACTATGATATCAGAAACTGCACAGATGTTTGGTGGCTGACCTTTAGAATTTGAGCAAGAGAAGGAATAATACCTTAATAGGACAAGAGAAAAAATACGGGTGAAGAGGTGGAAAGATCCCTGAGAGAACAGAGTAAAAAAGATGCGTATAGAAATCACACCGGAAAAATAGGCAGCTTGCAACTAACTAGAGAAGAGAATTTTTACAGAACCTACAAGGAAGATAATGGCGGAAGCGCAGCGGGGGGAGGAGTTGTAGGATAACAAGATATGTGCCGGTATTGATACAAAGAAGAGCACCATGCAAGAAGATGGCCTCGCGAAACGAAAATGGTGCCGGCGGTGTAAGGGAGAGCGCGTGAAAGATAAAAACACAAAATATGGGAAGAAATGGGTTAAAAAGAAGAACGTTCAAGCAAGGAAGAATATGTATAGGGCAGAAATATTTGAAAATTAAATGCAAAGAAAGAGCGGCATGCCTTCAGGAAGATGGATAAGGAACTTGGAGAAGAGTAACTCACGAAGTATTCGATATTTAAAATACTGCAGTTCATCTAGCAATAGTCAGAAAAATTACAAAAGTAATATAAGATAAGAGGGAAGAAGAAAGAGAGGGGAAACAAACAGACTGGAAAATCAAATAATAATTTACAGGGAAATATCTTTGATGAGCTGCTAAATGAAGGACTAGGAAGGAGAGAGGGGGAAACGGGTGTTAGGAGAGAGATTGATAATGAAGAGGATAAGCGGAGGATGAAATACTAGAGAAAGAACTAACAAAGACGCTCATAAAGAAATTTGAAAATGAGATAAACGCCTCGCCGGACAATAGAGCCTAAATAGCAGTTGAATTGATTAAGGAGGGCGGAGGAGAGGTGTTGAGAGAGAATGTATTGGAGCTTTCTAGATTATAAGTGTTGGGAGAGTAGAAAATACCGGGTTGAGCAAGGGCGACCACCCTCGGTCCGCGAGAGAGCTGGGGCCGCCAAAAAACTATTATTATCCTCCCCCAACCGTAAATCTCACGCCGCAGCACAGCCCGAGGACTACTGGGGAGAGTGGGCAAAAATATACAGAGGAGATTCTCTTTGATAGAGTCATTGCGTTAAACTATGTGATATGAGTCGCTCCTGGATAAAAGATCAGGCAGAGAATCATCAAATCAACGCTTAGCGAGATGAACGGACAACGTGAATGGACTCACTAGGGCTTGAAGCGAGACGGAGCGTCGCTCACGATGCACCGGGCCGACCGTTATCGTTCACATTGAGACAATGGAGAGAGAGGATTTTACGAGCCTACACCCAAAGGCGAGGATCTATGTTAGCCCCTTCTCTGCGTTAAGGAAAAGCTATATTGTGAGGCACAATGCCGGGTACTTCGTAGAGAAATGCAGGAGGGTTATGGAGGGTGTTAGTTGATGAGAATTATAAATTGGAAGTGGTTGGAGATTGGGATTGGTGTGATGCCACTGAGGAGTATCTACAAAGTGGCAAAGGGCAATGTGAGAACAGGGTATAAAAATGAAAAAAATGGTTTATAGGATGGTGAAAGGGGTTGGTAAAGGTGAGAGCGTATTGTCAACCTTTCTATTATTACATAGCTATATTATTGATAAAGTGCATTGAGGAGGGGTTAAAGAAGGAGGGTGGGATAATTCCGCCGGGAGACATTCAGTAATGCGGCTGATTTTGGCGGTTGTGGAGTTCAAGGTAAAGAAGGACGGGGAAGAACTTACGGGAGATGTTTCACGGAAAAAACTTTGGTCAAAGGACTACACGATGTAACACTGAGAACCCCAGAAGTTTGATGATGTTGAGCAGAGGAGGCGGGAGGGAAGGTTGGGAGCTCATGGTAAGGGAGAAAGCTTGAAGGAAAAGTGATCGAAGCTAAATGCCCATATGGAATATATACAATGGACGGATGGTTACGATGGAGAGATCACGCATAGGGTAACGAAGTTAGGAAGAGCGGCAAGGGCTGGGTATCCTTTGATGAAAGACCAATAATGGATGTACGCGGTGAAGAAGTAGTTACGAAGGAGTGGTTAGCTACCTAATTGCTATACGGAGCAGAACCCTTTGGTGTACTATCAAAAGCATGAAGTATAATACAAGGCCAACGGGAGATGAAGATCTTGAGAGCAAGAATTGGAAAGACTAAGAAAGATAGAATAAAGAAATGAAAGAGTTAGAAGGGAAGTCGGCCCAGTGAACTGGGATTGGTGAGAACGACATTTCGTGGAGAGTATGGAGGATGAGAGTGTTGCAAAGGGATATTGGGAGTGGATGCCGGATGGAAGAAGACTCAGAGGAGGACCATGAAAGAGATGTAATGAGGGAGTCGTTTGCAAGATTTCGTTGTTATGAGAATGTTTGGTCGTGCCTGCGGTTAATGGAGGATACTAAGAGATAAGACTGATGGTGGAAGACAGGCCGAGTGGAGACGCATTCTGAGTCACTGACAGTGTCGTAGTTTTCTTAAGAGACATCAGAGACTTCCTGGCGAGAGAGAACAGAAGCTCAAGAGCAGTAACTAAAATTTGGTGAGGTCTAGCCCACTATTACTTATAATAGTATAAGTATATATTATTAATTGGTATATGTTATAATACTACTCTGAGTTGATTAAATAAAAATCTTCCTTTAGTTTTACTTAGTAGCATCATATTATATATATATATATGTACTCAACCTCCTTTCCTTAGATGTTCATTAGGCTCACTCTCTCAAATAATTATATATAATATTAATAGTATAGGTAGTATTAATTTAATATTAATGCTGTTATATATATAATTTATATAGTAATAGTAACAATGATAGATAATAGGTTAAATAGTTATATATAGTGAAGAAATTAATCAAGTCGTCTGCGGTCATCTTCACATCCTAGTACGTTTTCTGTTAGCACAATGGTCTCTATTGATATTTGACCGAGCGCGGTATCGTTAAAAATTATTATTTAGTATTTATTAATAATAGTACAATGTGTATTAATATTCATTGTATAATAGTTATATTACACAATGTAAATTCGCGAAAATAAGGGTTGTAATGATTTACTATATATAAATAAAGTGAGTGGGTTAATTATAGTATGTATGAGTATTATAGGGACCTCCTACTCCCCAGAGAGTTAGGGTCCTCCAGTAATAAATAATGGCTACAGATATATGTTTAAGATGATTAAATATTATACGTGTTTAAGCCACAAGTAAATTGTAAATTATTATAAGTAGGATAATGACTTCATTTTACCAATGGAATATTTTTCACGTTGGGCATATTCCAGGAAAAGTTAATATTAGGATTGGTAACTCAGAGGTCAACCCTAGACTGTTCTGTTGCATATTGTTACTGAACAGTTTCTGAACATCTACGGACTTAGGCCTTCATGCTTCAACAGGGTAGAGAATGATCTCAGAATTAAAAAATTAAATGTTACGCTCGGAGACAAATAAAAGCATGTCATTGGACTCCTCCGGGACGCGTGTGTTTACAATTTGACGGGATTTGTTCGTGGTTTGATTTGAGTTTGAGTTTGATTGTATCTGATCGGCTCTGTTAGTCTTCTAAATAATTGTATAGTGGTGGGTGGGTAGGAGTGGTGCTATCCGCTAGGCATGGTAAACAATTGGTCCACGGGCCCTCGATCCACGGATTAGTGTCCCGCGGTAGTGAGTTCAGTACTCTTCGTGTATATATATAATCGTCAGGTGTTGTTGTATGCCAAATGTTGTTTGTGGTCTGTGCGTCTTACAAGTAGTGTTCTGTTAGTGTCGTGTAGGATCTCTGCGTAGCTAAGTCTGATAGTGCTTGTTTCGGCTCGCAGGTAGCATCGTTTCACCCTTTGTGTCGACCCTATGAGAGGCGGAGTCGAGACAGATAAGGACTTTGTTTGTAGTCTCTGTTTCGATTTTTAATAAAAATAGTGTAGGCCTTGGAGTTGATAAGTGTTGGTGTGTGGGGGTGTCAGAATAGTAAGCCAATATGTGTTCATTGGTGTTTTGATGTTTTGGTGAAGAATTGTGTTAGGTAGTCTGGGGAGCGATAAGTCCTCTTTGGTTATCTTCAGATGTGCATAATAGTGCGTGGAGTTGATGAGATCCTGTTATGATTTCTTAGTGCTTTGTTTTATGTCGTTTAGAGTTTCTTTGTTATTGTTATTTTTAGTCAATAGTGGGTGCCAGGTTGGAGGGATGCATTGTTTTATATGGCGGTGGATGTCTGTTTTATTGCTTGTGTAAAGTCTGTGCCAGCGATGTTCTTAATATATTTATTCTTGTTTGTAGATGAAATGATGTTGTGTGTTTTGTAATGGTGAGGATGAAAGATATCAAGTTCTACTACCGAAGCGATCTGGTGCGGAGTTTTGTTTGCCCGCCCGAAAGGGACCGGGCTATTATGAGGCCTGAAATATTGAATTTACAGTAAATTGATGTAGTGGTCCAAGTTGGTGGTCGGTGGGATTAAAAGTAATCTACTGAATGATGTTGGTTGTGCGGCGCATTCTGTTTACATAGCCATAGTTTGAAAGTTTGGTTGTATGTAATTGGTGGTGTCAAGTTTAGGTTTGGAGCCGTGTTTAGGTTCTTGATGTGTAGAGTTGCTATATTGGTAATGTCATATGTGCGTTAGTTGATTATGATTGTTAGGATCTGTATTGATGGTTTGTAGGGAAAATTGGCCAGTGATAGGTTGAAAAGTACGGGGTTTCTGATTAGTAATTTATTATATATATATTATTATTTATTATGTTATTATATACTACCCCTTAATCCATTTCGGTAGTTAATATATTAAAATAATCATATATATATATATTATTACTATTTATTAATACTTACTAATACTAGCTTCCTATTGCATCTACCTGTAACAATAATTTAATAATATACTAGTATATATATATTTATGATATGGTGAAATATTTTATACATCGCAACGGTGTAGCTTCGTCGTATTGTAGATATACCTGAAAGCGTGTGACCGTTCATAGTCCAACGTCAGACTCTTCATGGGTCACGTATGACTGTGACGTCAGAAGTTGACGTTTGTGCAAGGCTATTGTGAGGTGGATATAAATATTATAGGCCTTGTCATATTCTCTTTCGCATTGATAATTAATATAATCAAGATTATAATTATATTTATATATTTAGTAATTAATTGCATACTATGGATTAATATGATTTCCACTAAAATATATTTAGCAATGGAATACTAAAATATGAATAAATAAAATGATTTCTAGTAAATTTACTAATGACCTGCAAATATATTATTTGATTTCGGATATTTCTAAATTTCACCTGTCTGTCTATGAATTTACCTGTCCGATTACATATCTTTCTCAAGGAGAATTTATTGTGTTTTTGTGGTGGATATAATTGCGGATCCCAGCAGGATAATTACCCACGGGGGGCCCTTTTACGTTCACGAGCACGCGGCGATTGTCAGGGAGTCGGGGATGTCTCGGGGACATGGCTAGTGTGGGATAGCGGGGTGGCTATCTAATATGCCGCCCCCTGCACAAGCGGGAATGCGTGGTCCGGCAAACCTCCACGACTTCTTGGTCTTTGGAAGTGACGCGGGTTCCTCCGAACCATCCCTCCAGGGGGGTATTGAAACGTCGCCCCGCCGTCTCTTCGCCCCATTCGGCTCAGAGCGCCCCTAAAAAAAGGGTTGGTAGGGAGATAACCCTCCATCTCCAAGTTGGGGACGAGACCCTCGTTGGACTCAACTGGCACGTAAGAGTTAGCCCTAACATTTTACTGATTTCCACCCGGCCGCTTAGATGTGCGCAGTTAAGTAAAATCAAGCCCTTAATCGCATTTAGCTGGATAAACTGGTTTAGTAGCCATGTCCAGAGAGATTAATATGGTACTTTAATGATAGGCTCCCCCATTATGTCAGAGTTTGGCAACAAGTTTATATGGGCTATTTATATAATGGTGGTGTAGTATAAAGTATATAGGTAAGATTAACTACGGGCTATCTATGGATATAGATACTATATTATAGTTGAACGGTAATATGATTACTCCTATATTAAACAGTAAGCAACAAGTTATTGGAGAATTTTTCGACTGCTTCTCAAAAAGTTTTTCAATCGTGCAAAGTCTAATTGGTATGATCAGATGTCAAAGATGTTGCGATGGATTCAGAGCAAAAAATAACATATTATAAATGTCTCACTATGCAATCACTCTTACTTTTTGATCACCTTTTAGTAAAGCCAAAACTGAACATACCCGCCCCCCGTTCGGGAGGTGGGTTTATGGAATAAGAGAAACACTTCCTTTTCTTCTAGCATTTAGCTTGTGTATAAGTTCCACCAAACAGGCACGCCCCGTGATGAGGACTATATCCCACCCTATGAACCATATTAGTTAAAATTATCCCTCCCAAAATACATTATTCCGTCATTGTAGATCATTCTTTTCACAACGATAAAATATTGTTTAAATTTAATGGAGGTGCGTTGAGTAGATTGGTGTCCAAATCCATGCAGGGTAAACTTATCATAGTATTTGCTAGTTTCGAATCCAACGATGTTTCAGCTAGAAAGAAAGCAAGATTATCAAAACAACGTATACAAAACAAATCCGTAACATTAAATAATGATACGCTGTAAGTCTATAATAGACTTATATTGTATATTCTATCATAATACCATAGGTTATATGTTACCATATAGGTATATATCTATCCTTAGGTAGTAGCTAAATAGTATAATATTAAATAACATGATAAATCCATAGTATGTAAAACTTAAAATCCCTACTCTCATAGTTATCAAATATATATTGTATTTTTATATGTTAATAATAATATATTATGTCTATAGGCGATGATTCGCTTGTACATACGCTTATTTTCGACGTCAGATGAATAAATATCAAACACTCTACCGCCACAATTCCCACGTCACAGCTATCGCAGTCCACGCATGTGTTCAGCTACTCACCGTACCATTCCGAAGAGCTCGTTAAAATATTACATTCTATTGCCATGTATATATATACTACTAGCCGACCGTACTACAATAGTTACATAAATACAATACCTATATAATCCCGTTACGTGTATATATAGTTATATATATTAATTAATATGGTACATGTATATAATTATCTTGCTTTATTCATGTTTCGGGAGATACAGGGTATTAACATTCAGAAAAGCTTTTGGAACAATAATTTACTCTTTATTTTCTCCCATTTGCAATACATAAAGAAAACTTATATTTCATAATGACTACACTAAAAATAATTCTCTTTAAAAAATTAAAGGAACCTAGAATTTCTTTTCCATGCGATAGCTTAGATTATTGCGATGTTTTTGAGTCAAAACTGAACATACTCTAGAAGTGTCTTGAGATTCGTAGTCGGTGAGGTGGCTAAGATGATGATCGCGGGTGTTTGCAACATTAAGATTGGTGTGCGTAAGTGCACGAAACATTGTTGCGCCATAAGAGATGCCAGTTTTAAATCTCTGAGTAAATTCGAGTCTTTAATTTTTTTAAATATATTTTGTGTAAATGTTATAGGAAAATTTCAATTTCTTTATAGGGATGGTAGGGGGATTTGCTTAGTGGTCTGGAGACGAATACCCCGGGGATTGAGTTATATATAGTGATATATTGAGTAGTATTGGAATATAATTACTCAATTATATTAAAAATGATAATATAATAAAAGGTATGTCGAAATATAAGTTAACAAAATAAAAATAAAAAGGTTAAATATATTAGAATAATAATAATAATATGAAACAGTATATATATAATACCTATATAATATATAGATATGGATACAGAAATATATATTAGATCCAGTAATATATATATTCAGAAGTTTATTTGACTATAGTAATGATTAGTAGGGATTATATATATATTTATATATATATATAAGGAACCTGACACACATCTCGAGATTGAGCAAACTAATTCCGTGACTGAATTTTTGCCTGGTTATTGACTTGATGGACTTCCTATCACATACTCCTCGATCTAAAATACACCATATTTCCTCCTAATATAGTAAGGCTTTCTATAAATTTAAATACTACGTAGACATCATAAATCTAATTTTTATTTAATAGGCCTTTCTCTTAGGCAGCATCACATAACAGTGCCCTAAATTGCGTTCACGTTCTGACACTAACATTAATACAGGCCTAAATTGAGAGGGGCATCGAGTCCAAGCTTCTTGCCTATTAACATCTTACTTGGATGGAGATCACATGTTTGGAGCTCTAAAGAGGAATAGCTTCGGATTAACTGCTGAAAAAAGTAAGAGCCAGTGGAACCCTCACCGAATTAGATGTCCACGAAAGTTCTCCTTACCATCTCAACCGCGTACCCGTTATCGTTGCCGCCCACAACGGATGGCGCTCTCGATGGAAGAGCTCCGTGTCTTCTCTGTGCCATTCCAGAGCGGACGGAGCATAGCGGGCTTATTTGCGCCCAGGGGTTATGGTGTGCCAACACTCTGTGTGCTCCTCACTCCATGTCTTAGCTAATTATCATTTGGCTGTAGGAATCCATAGTTTGCAAGGATATATTTGCCGCCATGCTAAGCTCACTATTTCTGTAATAAGACCAGCTGTAGTGCAACCTTCGTATCCGCTTCCCTGTCCTGAGTAAACCTATCTCCTGCGCCTCTAAGCCAACAAAACCTCATCTCTACAACTTTTGTTAAATCTGCACTTACGCTCCTCGTGTGATTCGGCTTTGACGCGTAATCGTAACGCCATACTCTGCCTGGACGTCTAATCTATATTGGCAAACATACGTTCCTTTTTTTTCATCCCTAATTCCCACCCTGTGGGTTATGCGATTTTTGGTCATCCCTCTGGCTCGCGTCCTCTCTATGAGCTACTTGACTATCCACGTGGTGCACTTACGCTGTGGCGGATTTTACACCACTTGTATACGTCTTATATCTGAGATCTCATGAACTCGTGATAACTATAAGTCCTAAGTTTGCGGTTTCGTGTGTATTCCGTGCCCTCTTTTTTCGTAGGGCACATTGGGGAGGGGTAGTGTGCAGCAAGGCTGGCGCCTATCCGTTTGTTCAGCTCCCTTTGCCTCTATATTGCCATATATATATTCTGAAGATACTTATGCCTCGATGCTGTGGAAGCTAGTTGACAGTGTTAGCATTCATTGTATTCCGAATCTCATGTTAAAAGCAGAGGTGTGAATCGGTCGTGGTTTGGGGTCGTTTTGAATTTGTTTTTATGGTATGTGTTGGATTGTGTGGGGCGCCGGTGAGTTGTTAAGGGGTTTGTGTGGTAGCAGCTGATCCTTCAATGACTATGGCGATTCGTATGACGCTCTCACTGGTATTCAGTCTCAAAATCATTCGTGAAACTCTCCTTAATAAGCGTTAGTTCTGGAATTAATCTGGAGTCCCGATTCCCTTCTTTTTGGGGTATTCATCGAGGTATGGCTTGCGTCCACTCTCTTAAGGTTCACACTGTGGTGACAAGTAGCTTTACCAAGGTTATTCAGTGCTGATGATGTCTCTGCGCCTGTGACGGCTTAGCGGGAGGTCTTTGTGGGTAGATGGTGACGCTTACATATCGAAAAGGCTTATCGACGATATTGGCATTGCGTCGCTGCTCTCAAGCCCCTTTCCTTTGGACTTTCCTCCTTCTAAACTTTGCTTACTTTATAACTTTCGCTCTCTGATCGCTCCATAATCAGCACTCGTTGATGGACGACCTCTTCGTTCTTTACGTTAATATATAGAGATTCCTCAAGTCTGTTTTTATCTCCACTATATTCTTTAACTTATTATCAACTATATCCTCAGCTGCCACTTCTAACTCTGTTCGCCCCTACGCCGATGACCCAATCTTCAGCCTCACAATTTTAATTGCTTCCTCTTTCTTTATATTAGAATATCTCAATTCTATATCTTTCCAATTCTGCTCTTTGGCGGATTATGGATGGGGTTTCCCGATAAGGGTCACAGCAACCATTGTTAAAAATCAACTCTAATAAACAACTTAGTATCCTCTCTCTTAAGAAACGACCTCCCAACTTTCCTATCTCCTTCGATGGCATTCTAACGTCCTCACCTGCTCAACAACATAAATATTCTTTGGTCTAACATAAACAATAATTGTCTTGGAAACTCATATCACAACGGTTGCTTAGGTGGCCTCAAAGAAGCTGGAAGTTCTGTTCAGGCTGCGGAAATTTTTCTTCACAGTTCTAAGAGGCTTAGATGCCCTAATTTAGAGAAATAACCTGTTACATTAAAACACAAATATGGAAGCAGAAAGATCGGCTCCACCCATTCTTATTAGGATAAGAGGTGGATACAAAAAAGGACAAAGAGATTAAATATAAAACCTAGTTCCATACATTATCTAACATAACACATAGAGATTCTAATCAGACATGACATGATGACAAGTAGAAGCGCAACTATCTAACTCTAATTTTAATAGGTAACTATAAAACAGGAGATTGCTGGTTCTCAGACGAGATTATACATACGTGAGACACAATCGTTTATCCACCACCATTTGTCGAGTGCGGAAGACCGATGTCCTCTTAAATCCACAGTTCGCGACGAAGGGCATGCTTACCTTGCGAAGAGGATGAATTTGTGTCGGAGACTTGAAACATACAACTATCGACTCGTGGTAGTGTGCTCCTTGTCCAGCCAACTTCTCGCTTCTGTGGAAGCTCAGTTGCTAGTTATCCATCAGTGTGTTATCCTTCCTGTTATGATTAATCTTTTCTCTACTCTTTTAAATAACCCGGAGTACGCCGGGTCTCGCCTACCATGAAGTAAACTTGCGTATTTTAAGATTTATTAGTGTCTCGGATGTTAAGTGTGTGCCTAATCTATCTCCATCCTTTAATTTGCCCCGGGATCCTTTAAAAAAGGGCACTTTATGGCCATGGAGTCTATTGGATTTTTTATTTCGTGATTGATGGTATTATCAATAACTCATACAAATTAAACTTATTATAAATATATAATATACTTTTTAAATATCTTAAATTTATATTTACTAATTGTACTAAATACTCTGTATTCTATTTATATTAAAAATCTTCACCTTGTAACGATGGCGCAACCTTACTGTTGCTTATCACGGAAATCTGCACTGTGATGTTGATTATGTAAAACAACAGTTTTTATTATACCTATTTCAATAAATTCCCGGTTGAATTTAGAAATAGTAGCAAATCAAATTTTAATATATATATTTAATAACCTTTATATTCCGTTAATATTATTTATATTATTTACTTATTATTATAATATATTATACTAACTATTTATAATATAGTAAGTGTCAGGTAATATAAATTATATCCCTAATTTATCTATATTATATATTATTGTATTTTTAATTATTTAATTATTAATTTTTATGCAGTAATAAAATATTAATGAGTGTAACTTAATTCGCTGTAAGCGGTTATAGGAAAGACGTCTTCATTAGACTAAATTTGAATTTCATTTTCATTAGTCAAAACTTATTATGTCTAGTTGAGTTGAAAAATTCATGGCATACGTTCTGATTGTATGATTGTTCAAATATGTTGTCCCTTCTTTTTTTTTTTTTTTTTTTTTTTTTTTCTTGAAGCAGTTTTATTTTAAATCCAACCTTAATTTTTGTTAATATATATTTTATATTACATTATTTTCTATTTTAGCTCAAAGCAGAATGAATTAGAAAATTATATCGACCTTGTCTTATTTTCTCTCTTATTCTTAAAAAAAAAAAAGAAAATATATTTTTATATGGTTATCATTTTCAGAAAGGATCCATCCAATTCAAAATATAGTGGATGTCATTTAATATGGACAACCATCTGTCGCATATTTATATTTTCGTATAATTACATAAAAAATGTTTATTGATAAGACAATGTAGGTTGCTATTTTTATGCTTATATTACTATTCTTACTTTCTTTGATATGCTCCAATAAAGTATAACCCCCAAAATTATATATGCTATAAAACGGCTATGTGTGATTACCGCCTATTGTATCGTGATACTCTTTATCTCTCTGCAACCTTCATCACTTCGGATGTGGTTGAGTGAGGAAGAACAATGAGAAGCAGAGCAAATAGTGTCCTAGCCTCCTTTCCCACGCATATTCCATGGACAAGCATATATAGTTTAAATGGAGTTCGGTTATAATTATTTTGGAGGAAAGCATAAAGGGACTCATATTATAAGATTGTATTAGCAGCACTAGAAACTTCACATAACGTTTATACAATATGTCAACACTCAACTGTTGTGGTTAAGTTTTGAACAAATTATAGGGTTTAATAGATTTATTAAATCAAAAATACTTAAACTTTAATTTTACATGACCTGCGTATAATATCGACAAAGTGAGATCCTATAATTGAAGTTATAGATTTCTCACTCTTTTATTTTTTTCATTTCTGCGCTAAATATAATAAGATAAAATGAAAAAAATAGGAATTTTGTATGGCTTATTATGACAATATTAATAACTTGAATTAGATGCAGCAATATTTTTTTTTACTTTTGGTATAACTTTGTGGTTAAGATTTTGTTTACACCTTAAACGTGCATCGGACTCAAAGTTAGTATTGCTTCGCTTATTATATTGAGAGGCTTTAGAATTGTTTAATCATAAAGACAATGTAAATAGAATTGAAATATTCAAGTATATTTATAACTTATAGCACTTTTAACCGAAAATTTCAACATTGCAATTAAAGCATTATAATGGTTTTATCATGATTTGTTCTTCTACTCTGATAGTCTGAGATTTTATATATCATAGCATAACGGTAAAGAGATTGACTTACATGCTCAAAGTCTCTCTTTCGATCCCTCACTTGATCCTAGAAACTTTCTAGAAAGTTTAAATGCAACTCTTTTTGACCTAACTTTATCTTCATCCAAGCTATTGACCGGAAATTTTGTGCTCAATCACCAAATTTGTGTAATAGATACTGAAATGAAGAGTGAGGGAGTGAGGTTGATTATTTAGTTGTTAATATTTAGGATTAGGTTGTAATTAAGTTAATGAAAAGTATTTGATATTTAATATATTTGTTTCAGCAATGATTAAACAACTACTTACTAATATAGCATGGGACGTTGACTTTCTTATCATAGATACTCCGCCAGGAACGTCAGATGAACACATTTCTGTTATGGAAAATATAAGGTATTAATAATGGTAGTAAAATTGCCCTCTAAAAATAAATTTTTCATTGTTCCTTTGTATCGACATAAGGTGTGCATGACTAAGCATTTCGATTTGAGGGTCATTCTTTATTATTTTTTTTTCCATGACCTTTAATTTCATATCGTCGCTTGAAAAGCAAAACATCATAAGTGACAATTTAGTAATTTTTCAGTAGAGCGATTTAAAGAAAAATTTTCTTTTAAATGGTCCTCACTATTTTTGAAACATCTTTTATAAACGGGTCAATTAGAATTTCAATTTGTAACTTTTGTTTTGCGTTTTTACGTTACTCTTATTTTTATTTATTCGAAACTGCAATAGTTTAAAATTACGCTAGAAAAGATTGTTTAGTAAAATAAAAAAAATATTGTTGAGTAAAAAAAAAAAATTGTCATTTTTCTTTTTCATGGTTGATTTAAGGGCATAAAAATCGTGGTTGAAAACAAAAACACAAATCAATCGATTCAGTAGAAAAATTAGGCTTTAGTGGCACTGAAAACCTAATTTCACCAAAACTGTCGTTTATGACCTTTGCCTTTTAATTAACCGACGATATATAGCTCTTCATTGGTAGACACCACATGAGTCTAATACAGATATATCATACTACTAGCCCTACTTTTTGCAACTTTAGCAAGTCTGTATTTATAGGTATACATACACTTGTGGTGTATTCTATTCACACCTTGGTGACTTATTTCATTATCTCTTAACAAAGTTGAAATTAATTATTGTCTTTAAAGTATTTTCATTTTTTTTATGTAAATTAATTTCTATATTTCTATCTATATATATTTGTCTACTCAAAGGATTATTTTTATGTATATATATATATATATATATATAATATATATATATAATATAAATATATTATATATATATATATATATATATATATAATTATATATATATATTATATATATAATATATATATATTAAAACAAGTCAAATGTTTCTTCTTTATATATATATACTATATATATATCATATATATATATAATATATTATATATATATATATATATAATATAATATATAATAATTATAGTATATATATATATAATATATATATAATATATATTATATATATTAGATAAATAATATGATAATATATATATAAAGTAGAGAGATAAGATATACTAAGATATATATATTAAGATATATTTAAATATTTTATTTAAAAAATTTGGATAAAAGAAATATTAAAATAGATAATTCATTGGGGCATTGCGTCGTTTTTTTTTTTTTTTTTTTTTGTTTAACGTAGGCTTATATTTAATCGATGATGCGTACTTACACTGCATATTCTACTGACCTTACTAACCCCTGAAAATCCCGTCCCGTACCCTGGGGGTACGGCGTACCCCAGTTGAGATCCTCCCCTATAATTTCATAACAGTCCCCTTTTCTCCCTTCCTTATACAAGGTACATTCACCGCTTCTCCTTCCAATCCCTGAAACATATACCCTCCATTAAACTCTTTATTATACAACTTCCAAAATCAATTCAATCACCATCTCGCCTCCGCTCTTGATCATTTCCCTGTTTAATTTCATCTATACCTGCAGATTTACATTCTTCAAACTTTCTCACTCCCATTACCTCCTCCTACAATAACCTCATCCAAAATACCTATTCCTTCTTTACCATCAAAACCACACAATTCACTTTAACACCGCATCATTACTGTTAATATTGTGCAGATTTTCGAATGTTCTTCCACACTCTCCTCAATCCATTTCATATCAGTTACATAAGCACCATCCCTAATCATTATTCTAAGAACAAACCAACTTATTCTCAATTCTTAACCTTTAGCGCTTCCTTCAGAAAGCTTCCTATCCTTTATTCCTCATTCATCTCTTCCAAAACTGTTCATTCTTCTTCCACACACAGCGAGAAATGTTTTCTCCTACGTATGCACCATTTAGTATTTCTTTTTTTCCTCCTTCAATAATTTCAAACATCTCTCTTTTGAAACCTTCATCATTTGCTTTTATACATTCAACCACGCTTCTTTTACCTTTAACCGCTTTCACCCTCTTCATTCCAACATTCGCTGTTAACATTCTTACTTTCAGCACATCCACAGCACTCCTTGCACTACTAACAATGCATTCCTCATTTCCCCAGATTGTTCAGTATATCAACTTGTTCACATTCATCCGATTACTAGCGAGCGCTCTTACATACTTTATCCTTATTATTGCTCACTAACTTCTCACTCTTAATTTTTACCTACTTCCTTTCAGTATCACCTTCCTCTCCATCCAAGCCCACTAACTTAACTTTTACATAGTACTACTTTATAAGTAGTAAATGAACCACATCTCGCGCACATAGTAACCAACACATACTTCAACATCTCCTTCACCAACACAAAATCAATCATAATTTTCAACTTCGATACCATCCAACTACACAACTCTAGATATACTTATGGATACTATGAAGGACGATTAATCGTCATCGTCATCGACAAAATCGCGATATTTTTTAAATCGTCATGCGTCAATCGGCAAATTTCGGTCGATTATTTTTCCCTATAATTGAACAAAGATAATAATTTTTGAATAATCTTTAAACTAAATATATAATAATAATAATAATAATAATAATAATAATAATAATAATAATAATAATAATAATAATAATAATAATAATAATAGAAATAACAACAACAACAACAACAACAGCAAAAACTACTACTACAACAACTATAGATATATAATAATATATAATATATATATATATATATATATATATATATAATATATATTATAATATATATATATATATATATATAATATATATATATATATATATATATAATATATATATAATATTAATAAATTATATATATATATATATAATTAATAAAAGGTCTTTTAAAAATAGAGTTGATTAATTATTAATATATTTTGTATATAGTTGGTATGATTATATGACATTTTCTCAGTTCCTTATAATTAGTATTCCCGGTACTTCTTATATGCGTAATTCATTGGGAATACCTCACACTCATCTACTTCTCTGACAAAGCAAATTATTACTAGGTTTATTATCTATGGTTGCAGAAATATTATATTGAAGTATTCTTTGCCCACTGTCAGTTGATATTATCATCTGAATTTCCTGAATCCTCGATTAAGGGTCTCTTTGTGCCTGTTAATGTTACAATCACTCGTTTAAATATTTGAAAATAAAGTTGTTGGCAGAAATATTATAGAATGAGGTTTTATTCATCAATTAGTAGAATACCAAAGCAGAGTGAATACCAAAATGTTTTAAACCCCGATACAATCGGTATCTTCCCGAGTCTTCATCACATCACGCCTTTATGACAATCTCAAAGTAAAATGGTCTTTGAGAAGAGGACCTCAAACGCCAAGGGGATATAGCCAAAGGATCGGAAAAAAAGATTTGAAAAAGCTTTCTTGTTCTGAATAAAATATAAGTTGTATCTTTGGGGATCTTTAGATCTGCTCAAACCAAAGAAGATATTTTTTATATTGTTTTTGTTATAGTTTGATAGCGTGTTCGATAAAGGTACCCTTATCTGTTGGATAAAAATTTTGCACCCGGAGTCATATTGTTTTTCGCCCATAATCCATCTTTTGCCGGCGGTAAGTAGTATAGTATTATGGTATACGATTTCTGATTTTATGATTTTTGTATATATTAGGAATGATCAGATTCATTGCCACATATATTGCCATTCAAGGATTTTTTTTTAAGTTGTCACCACCACTTACGGCAGGACCTATTTCAAGGAATTTGAGATGGTGTTTGTATTTATCTTCCAATCAAGTTTTCTACCTCATAGCTCCAAGTGGACGCTATGAGCATGCAGTTACGCTCAGATTCTTTATAAACTGAGGAGTATAAATTCA
The DNA here is from genome assembly GCA_015478945.1 of Trachelipus rathkii. Classification (NCBI taxonomy): domain Eukaryota; kingdom Metazoa; phylum Arthropoda; class Malacostraca; order Isopoda; family Trachelipodidae; genus Trachelipus; species Trachelipus rathkii. The sequence goes on along the minus strand of JABUQX010035532.1, from coordinate 55,882 downwards.
TTGATGTGAAATACAGAAGATGAACGAAATTTAACCACAACAGAATGTGGTGTGATAGAAGGATAAATGCTACACTAGCAATAGCCTGGACGTTACCTAATTATCTCAAACTCAAGTACTCTAGTGCGCTAATATACAGCTCACCTATTGTCTACGAAGGTAGCTTTATGTAAAAGTGGTGTTTAGGGATTTGGGGGAAAAAAATCCATTTTTATTTTAAAAATCGTGAAACTGCATGAGATACTTGGCTAAAAATAATTCGATGTTTTGTTAGTCGTTTTGTCCATTGAATTTGTTGTTAGCTGTGAATGCCGCATACTATGTTTGTTCTTTTTGACCGTTTTAATAGTTTTAAAATAAAAGTTAATAAATTTATAAATATATTATCAAATTATGTCACTATTTATATAATAAAATAGCTAGAACTACCTTCTCTTGTATATTTTATAATCAATTTGATTATTTTAGTTAAATTTTACAGTGGATTGTACCTGTTTCAGATACTCTGTTGTAGGTTCTACTATACTAATTTAATATTATGTATTTATTACACTATATTGTTATCAATATATTTATATTACTTTTTAATGTTAATGTATATTTCTTGTCTCTAGACACGAGGAATGACAAAAAACTTAAAGAACTTTGTAGAGGAAATCATTTTTATTATTATTAAAATTGTGCTTATATGTTGTAATTTTGAAACTATGACTTTGTAAATGAATGAAATTATGAAAGAATGAGTTTAACTAAGATAAATAAAATATTTGAGCTTTTGAAACTATCAACTTTTGATTTCATCAATCAGCTAGCCCCACTCCCCGAGACACCTCAGTCACTACTGAGTAATAGACTATCTTTTGCTTGTGAACCCGTCAAGCTCATTATCACTGGCTCTCATCAGCGTGATTCAGCCACATTTTAATTTTGAATATTAACATCAATAAATCTGTTATATCTCATCGTATGATAGTTTAATCGTGTGAGAAATGACAGGTGTGAACGGAGCAGGGGAGAAGTATACAGACTCTTAAGCTTAGCTGCTCATCTCTCTCAGTTAGCAAATTTTCAGAATTTAAATTTTCAGAAATATCCTAGTCTCTAATATATATGAGAATAAATACTAGTTTAGTGGCAACGTCTACACAACAATCAGAGTTATTATGTTGTACTGCGAGAGCCCTTTTGCAACACTTTCAATTTCTCCTCAAGAGAAATGTTACATGTCACACTGAACTTTTTGCACGTGCATTCTAAATTCTGTTTTTAAATAATTATAGATAAAAATGTTACTGAAAGCTGAAATAGAGTAAGAAAACATTAATGAAGCCACAAACAAATATTATGAATATCAAAATGCAGAGAATATAAAATAAAAATATGGAAAACCCACAAAAATTTTGAACACAAATTCAGGGGCTTCCACCTTGTAGGAATTGGAACCAAAAAATGTCCAAATTAGAGCATATTTGCTAAAATTATAATATAATTGTTCAAACATGTAACTTCCACACTTAATTGAAAAAATAAAGAAAAAACACCAAATTTTTACTTGTTTTTCAGGCTGTTTATTTCATAAAAAAAAACCTTTTGTTTGAGAAAAAAAAATGAGCTTGTTTTTTTCCTTCCCCAACCCTAATTGTGGTGAAGTAAAAGAAAAAGTTTCAATCGAGCACTTGCAGGCTGCGTACCTATAGAATAGAGATTAAGCACCAACATCGCTCGCAAAGATAGAGGTTCAAGAGAACTGGAAAGTACAGAATCAAGTTATAAGTCTATGTTGCGTTGACTCGACCCTTCCAAAGCGGGTGACAACCAGAGACCCCCCCCAATATGAGAGCCAGTACTCCTATACATGTGCGAATGAACCTTTGTTAAGCGAGCAACTGTTAAAAGGAGGAAAGTCTCACAGCCTAAACAGAAACTCCCAGTTTCTTTGAGGCCCTAGCAACCGTTGTGAATGAGGTTTCCAGACAATTTTTTGTTTGTTCATGTTAAGGCCAAAGATTTTTATATTGTCAACAGGAAGGACCACAGAACCGTCAAAGAGACAGGAAAGATTAGAAGTATTGGGAGAGGAAGGAGAAAGAGATTGTAAAAAGTTGGGTTTTTAAAGAATTGAATTTTACACAAGTTATTTCTATCTCATCAGCGAGAATAAAATCGGAAGATTAAGACGAAGCAATTCCGAAGTAAAAAGTGGAGTAGAATTGTATGAGTTCAAAGAATGAAGTCGAGTCATCGAGAATACGAGGAATAGAGTTAAAGAACAGCTAAGAAGGTCGTTTAAGAAAAGAAGGAATAAAGGAGGAGACTAAGACAAACCCTGAGGAAACACCATATTTAAAGAAAAAGAACGAACCATGATCGAACCCAGCAAAAATATCACAACACCCGATATTAGAGATTTGAAAGAAAGCTAGATATAAGTAATCAAAGAAGCAAATACCCAAGCAGTGAAGCTTGAGAAAGTAACGAGTGAGACGAAAATTTGACCAATACCGCCGTACACAAATGCTTTTGTCACTCATGCTCAAGCAACCACACATAGTTCTACCGTAGTTTCCTAAATTCAGAGCAAAATTCATAAATTCTAAAGGTATATGTAAAATATGCTAATGTATATCCTCCCAGTTCAATGTCTATTCAATCGAATCATACGAGAGCCGTACTGTCAATACCTACCAGTTAGATGAGACTTATATCCAGTGAACACAATAATATTACTCAAGAAATGAATTGTGAGAAGTTATTTATTAATTATACTTATGATAGGAAAATACCCAATGAATAGAGAGTCTTAACAGATGCCAATAGCTTATTGAATAGGATGCAGAAGCGCTTTCCTATATATTATTAGAAATTAGTTTATATAATCATGTGAGAGTTCCCTTCATATCTACCATAAGCATGCCAGAGTAGAATTGGTCTAAGGAAAACGTATTTATATAAAAATAATATTGAAACTTGTTATCAGAAAATGTACCAAAATCAGATATGTCTAACAGAATGATGTAGAATGATCTGTCTATCAGAGTGAGTGTTCAAAAACCAAGCGATAGCCAGATTGTAAATTTTAAGAAGTAAAGGTTAAGAACGATACTTAACCCTGAAAAATTGAGTGTAGCCGCTATGCCTAGTCCCCTACACAGATTCGTGATACAATAAGATATGCCATACATATCTCCCCTGCTCTACCTACTATTTGTACTATCTCCGAAGTGTACAAAAATATAGCCTGAAAGTCATAGTGGAGACAGAACTAGTTTTTTCCACTTCACCCTCAGTGTTATCCCGATCTTCCTTCTTTCAGCCAGCAGATGGCGCAGAGAAATAAGAGCACACCATTTCATCCTCAACTTGTTATACCTTCTAGTATGTGATACTGTTATTATTGAGGAAAGAAAGAGATCAATTTCAGTTTTAGAATAACATTATTGGAAATATGTGACAAAAATCGAATTCCAGTTAACCAGAATGAAAAGAATTTTAACAAAGACCAAAAAGCTAGGACACTAAAGGAAGATGAATTCCTCCCAGCTCATACCCGTCAGCCACTCATTCGCACCAACTCAGCTCCCCTCAAATCAATTCTTAAAACAAATCATATACTTTATTATAATTATATTACATTCCTATCTCCATAATAATTTAAGCTTATAGTGAAACTTGTTAAGTCCAAAGTTTGGTTATATCAGTCTCTCACAAACTTGAATAACCTATACACATAAGTATAGTCCTTATGGTCTAAATTCATCATTATATACATATAGTATCGATGTATCATCAACCACTTAATCCTAAGAAGAACGTTACGGATCTTCAAACATTTTCTCCCTCCATTATCCATTTAAATTACAAAGTTCTACTTCTTTCACTATTTCTACCTTGCATTTAACCATCATAAGTGCAAACTTTTATTTTATGTAATTAAATACGACTACTTATTATCATTATGCTATTTAGATAAAAATACTGACTTATTCAGTGTATTATTTATTTCCTTCATAGTATATAAATTATATATTATATTACAATATATTATTTATTCTTTTTCCCCAAAATTTTATATCTATTATATATTTATTACTTATTTTTATTTCCTTACGTCTTTATGATATTAGGTTTGAACGATCCATAATGTAATCACAGTAAAAACTTTTTTTTGTATTCTCCAATGCTAAAATAACCTAATTGTTTGATAAGGCTTGACCCTCTGACCTCTAAACCTGTCTAATATAGCCTTAATAATATTATTATGATTATTAATATAATATCATATATATTAAAATATATATTAATATATAAATATATATATATATATATATAATATATATATATATTTATATATACTAATATAATATATATATATAATTAATAATTAATATTATATATATAATAATATTATATTATATATATTTATAATTAATAATAATAATTATAATATATATTAATTATTATAATATAGTAAATTGATATATATAGAGAGAGGAACAGATATATGGAGAGATAATTAGATTGGAGAGCAGAGAGAGAGAGAAAGTGAAGAGACAATGTACTTTTTAATAATATGAGTACGTTATATTTTCATATTGTAATCGTCATCATCATCCCGGTGCAAAACATTATTTGCTCTTTCGGTCATCTTCGATCTGCTTAAGTTGAATCAAAAAGCAAAACATATTTCAAATAAATGATGTCGCCATCACTAATGGAAACTTTGTAAATGTTTAAAAGGAATTATTACAGAACCATCTAATCCACTTATCCTGAGCCCATTCCTCCAGCTTTCTCCCGCCATCCCCCAAAACCAATTCCTTTCTTATACCATCCTTTTTTGATCCAGCTAATCCAACCATTCAGTTATCTACCAACTACTAATCAATTTTACTGAAGCTCTACCTACTCATCCCCCATGCCATGATCATCATATACAGATTTAATCCAAAAAAATCGTTACTCTTCTTCAACGTTTCCCTCAGATGACCATATCACATCTACAGCACATACTTGACCTTGATTTTCTAAACTTAAAGATTTATAACCATTAGAATTTCTATGGAACTCCACACAGCAACCAAGTCGTACACATAGCTTTTACCACATAATTGGTTCACTTCAATCAATTGCATTATCATCCTTCTTCTCCTCGCTGTATCTTCTCCATTCTTCTTATCACAACCAGCATGCTAAAAATCATTTTATCAAACCAAGCACCACCTCAAATCTACGACATTTTTCCATTCATCTTTGTCTAACCTCCCTTACAGTCAACAGCTGATTCATATATAAACCATAAGCTCTCATTTACTAAAATTATCTATTTCCATCTACCTCCTCTCCTTGCTAACTCTCTCAATCATTGTTCTCTTGACATTCCATTACCCATAGATTTTTATACTAATTTCGACGAAATATTTAGAATATAATTACGGTTAAATACGATCACGACAATCGCTCCGAGCATTGTATCAGCATCCTAGGCAAAGAGGATAGTAGGTAGAGTGCAGCCACCAACTACAATAAATATAATATATATATATATAAATTATGATAAATCATTTAATAAAATAGTATATAAGATATTATATATAATTGATAGAGACTATATATTTTGTTAATATAACGTATAATATTATTATATATATATAAGTTCATATATATATATATATATTATTAGTATTATATATTATTATTGTATATATATACCGTTAAGACGGTGTATTCGTCCATGGGCAATTTCGGACTCCGGACTTAAGAAGCCGAATTCGGGTCTCAGTGCAAAATAGCTATTCGAATAGTATAAAAGTATATATATATATATATATGATTATTTTTATGAAAACCTATATATGATGAATATATTGTGGATTTTCTTTTCCTTTTTCTGGTATCTATTAAACTCGAGGCGGAGAAGTTAAATTTTAGCTCGTACTTCTCGCTATACAGTAAAGGTCAAAAATAAAATTCTACTACTATAAGGATGTTTAATTGATGGGAAAAGCAATATATTACTTTAAAATATAGTTCATAACCTTTTGAATGCTAATCCTTGGAGTCATCAGGCAAGATTAAATATGTTTTTATATTATAAAAATGGATACATGCGGGGCATCAATTCTCCATGGTTTTAAAAATTTCGCTGGATGGCAATTCTCACATGAAATCATCATAAATATTAATGATTTATCTCTTTTTAATACTATAATAGCGAGATGTAATATTTCCCAGTCATATTTATACACTTACATTCCATATTTTTTTGGTAGTTAAAGATATTCGATTTAGGACTTTTCTAGCTGTAAAAATTTTTCAAATGCAAATACCCCTGTGCACCTATGACGCGGAGCTTTTTCACTGCATCGATAACAAAGGTGATTATCTTCTTGTATTCATGTGTGCCAGACTCTAAGCAGTTTTCGTTCTTGATGTTGTTCTTAGCGTAAACCAGTAGATATGCGCTGAAAACATCTGCGAGTTTATAAAAGTCCTAAAAGCCTTTGCAGAAATCTTTCATTCTTTCATTAAATCTGCGCAAAATTCGTCAGTGAAGATAACACGCTTCAAATCAAAACTAAAGAATTTGGTCTGATATCTTGATGTAATATAAAATTAAAAAAAGAATATGCAACCTTACAGCGAGGATTAATTATACATCAGGGGCAGTCGATCATATGTTACAATATCTGCAAAGGAACCAGAATATCGAACTGGATGAACAAGCGTACAAAAATTATGCATAATTCTGTAATAATTTATAGGTATACCAATGAGTTAATAATGTATAATTCCTACTGTTGCTTTAAAAGCATCTTTTTTTTTACGATTTGCTGGTTTTGACAAAACGAAACCGCAAAGCTCGAATGCTTGAGTGTTTTGTTTGTTGTATCTAGTAACTCAATTTTCTATATCCATCTATATATTGTAGATCCATTATCGTTTAATATAAGATCCTTAAAGACGCTTGAGCTTGCTTTCTATTTTGTAAACATCGCAAAAATCGTAAAAAAACGCTCACCAACGTAAAGAATATATATTATTATAAAAAAGAATACAAGACCTTACGAATTAAGAAAATCCTTACGATAGGCGAAGCCTTTTTTTTAAAATTTTCGCAGTATTTGACAATATTCGAACGCAAACTCGAAATTTTATTACGTTTTTCGAACCCAATTATCTAAAAAATATTGTAAATACTCATTACTGTTATATTATATATATATATCTATTATTCATAATTTATACAATAAAAACACCTCCTTAATAGGATTAGGATGCTGAAAATTGATAGTGGACGAATTGCCCCGCCCCCCAAAATCGTGGAAGCAATCATGGTCCACTGTTACTTTATCGGCTCCAACATTAATCTATATTATACTATAATTCAAAACAATCTATACTAATTTTAATACTTAATTAGGAATATTATTCAACATTTAAAAAATTTGTTTTTGATATAAAAAGAAATAAATAAAGTCTTCCATAGACCACCTTAATTCTATTATTATCTCTCTATCTATACCCATTTTTTTTTCAATCTGGGGTATATCATTACCCAACCCCTTCGTAATTACCCACTATGATATTATTATATCTATTAGTACTATTCACGTTTATATATACCATACCCCGAAGGATTTTATAATATCTACTAGTAAATATATATATTTATTATTTATTATATATATATATATAGATTATATATATATATAAGTATATATATATATTAGATATATAGTGTTTAATACACAATTTTGTTTTAAATCGTAATCTTGAATTTTTTAAAATATCCATATAATTGGTAAATTTTTTGTATATCGGATCCCTATTCCTAACGCGACTTAAGAAGCCAATCCAGACCGCTAACCACCATTTGCTATTATTGTCTTTCTTTGTCAAACAGTTGAGCTCGTTATTTCCCCGTGTTATTTCTTGTGTCAAGTGTAGTGTTTGTTTATTGTGTCTTAATTTTTTTGCACATTTAAAATGTTTAAAAAATATAACGTGCCAAGTGGCAAGTCAATTAGTGTAAAAGGGTAAAAAAGAAGGATGGAAGAATATTGTTGATTGAAAAATAATTGTTGTCTTGATAGCTAATTCCAGACGCTGTGTACAAGCTTTAATAATGTTTTTCGGAACACTCCCAGTAACTTGCAATCACTCTGAAGATCTTTTTCAAAATAAAATTAATAAAAAGTCTATTGAGAAGTACCATGAACGACCATAACGAGTATAGTGCAAATTGGTGTACTAGCATAGAGTGTGATTCCGGGCTCGCTGCACTGACTTGGAGAAATTTAGTGCAAAACATTTGTGATGCAAAGGACGAAGGGAAAATTTATAGAGCATTTGAGAAGACTATTAACTCGTCAAAGTTAAAAACGTAAGACAACATGTCTGTATTGTTATTATTAGTAAGTTTTTTGCTGTCACTTTACCATAAACAGTAAGTTAAAAGTGTTTTAAAAAATGTGGATCTCTTTAATATAATAACATAAGATAATAGTATTATCAATATATATATATATTATATAATATATATATATATATATATATAATATATAATATCTCAATACACCTCTAATATATATAATATATAATATATATATCTAGCGATTATATATATATAATATTATATATATATAATATATTAGGATTTTAGGATATATAGTGGTAGGCTAGTTAATATATATACTTTACCTATTCTATCTATATTATTTCTCTGTCTATATAATATATAGTAGTATAGTATATATAATGTGCCTCAAGAGGTTTCTCGTATATTGAATCAGATTTATTTATTTTCTGAATAAAATAATAATTCTAAGTTCAAAAAAATTTAAGTTCAGAAAAGTTCAAGTTAACGTTAAGTTTTTTAAGAAAATTCCAGAAGCTTGCCACTAATGAATCTATGCCATAAGCTTGCCTACATAAAGAATTTTCTTAAAAAACTTTTAACTTAACTTTTCTGAACTTAGAGAAATTTTTTTGACTTAGAAAATTTTTCAGAAAAAATATGATAATGCTGATATCTAAGAATATAATAATCTTGTCCCTCTACCTAGCAAACCACACTCCCTTCATTAGGAATCTGTCTAGATAAATGCGACTGCGTATTCCGACTCCGGAAACACGCTGTGATCCCTTTTCACTTTTTTCTACTACATAGTGCATCCTCACTCCACTATTACTTTTCCAGTGGGATTTTGCGCTATACAATGGTTGCATTGCCTCCTGGAGAGGTGTATCTTCTCAGATCAACAATATAATGTGCATCGCTGGCATGCATTAAGAGAAATAACTTGTGAAATTCAATTGCTGTTAGCCATAACTGGAAACTTTACACGAAAGCACTCCTCCTTTACTCACCACCAAATAACACTATACTCACGTAACTTTTCCTGTCTACTCGTCACTCCTTCCGTTCGTTACAATTTGCAATACTGTCGTATGGTCTGCTACTCAGTATTGACTGAGAGTATTATTGAAATCCCACCTTACTGTTAAAGCGGTAAATTCCTTGTCACGACCCAGGATGAGACATTAAATAACAGTCTTTGCGAAACCGTTTAGCATTTCGCTACGTAATTGAACTTCAGGCTGCCTATTATTTTCTGTGGCCAGACTCTATATCAAAGACACTGCTCCATTCCATTAGTAGTTCTGCTAGTAAGTCGACTGAGACATATCCTCCCATCAACTGTTTCATCTCAGTATGTTAAATCATAATCACGCATAATGGTTTCTCGTTTCTAATTTTCCGTACTAATATAATAGACCATATTGAAATTTTGATAAATATTGGTACTTCTAATAATTTCATTAGTTAAGTAATCTACTCTGTCAAACTAAATTTTAATTTTTTACAGATAGTGTAATATTCAGTTTCTTTAATCTATATTATATATAGTCTTAAAATAGCCACATAATAATTAAGTGTAATGCAAGAGAAGCTGCATTTTAAAACAGTTGGGGCATTTGATACGGGGCCCGACTTCTAAAGTGCTCCATCTCAGCTAACACCTAAATTTAAACTTAAAAGTCTAAAAGACGTTTAGGAAAAGTCTTTAATATTAATAGACCTCAAAAAAAATACTTTATATAATGACCCTATCTATCCCGATGCTCAAATCAATACTGCAACGAGAAAGGAGAGGGTGTCAGATATTCTCATGAACTAGAGAAAAATCATGTTCTGGCTGTTCTTTCCAGTTCACTTTGGTTTACACCTTAATCTTTTTGCAGTGGCCAGTACTTAACGATTCGTTATGTGTGTAAAGAATGACTGTTGAAATATCTACAATCACCTATTCTTTTGCATAGTCTACCAAGACCATGGCATGAAGTTCCCAAAAGGTTGTGCTGCTCTTAGATTACATAGCCAACCGTCTTACATATATACCATTCATTGCGGGGCATTATTCATTTGAGCCACATTACTGCGTCTTCAACACAGGACCTTTGTCCTTACCGCACAATAGTGCAATTAGGGAATATATCAACAAAAAATGTAACATCTGTCAAAAAAATGTTCCAAGTTGACAGTGTGTCAACTAATTTACCGTGTTACTGTATATATATATATAATAAATATACAATATAGTAATGCATTAGTCGCATATTCATATATTTATATTATATATATAAATACTGGGATATATCATATCATACTATATATAGTTATATTATGACTATTATGGTATTTACTCATCAGATATAGGTATTCTGTGTGTTCTTCTCCATATCTATTTCCACGTACCTCATAGGGTTGAATTCTCTACACTTATACATTTCTGTATTCACCGATATGTAGTATACTTAAATAACTTCTCACTATTCAAAGCCTGCATCATAAGTATACTTATATATATATAGTATACGTTATATATATATAATACTGTACACTATATATATAGTAAGGTATATATATATAATACATAGTACATACTAATCACCCTCCTTATGATACTATGAGTCATCTGCACTATATGTAGGTTAGTAGTAGTGATCACTAGTACTATACTGTATTTTAATATATATATATAATAAAAATCCATATGTAAATAATATAGTATATCATATAGAATATGTATAGGCAATATGAACTAGTAATTCTCAACTATATTACCCCCATCAAACATCATTCAGATTATTATTCTACTCATATAAATAATAATCTACGTCTAGTATCATCTTTATTCAAATATATATAACCTTCATATAATATAGTAAATTAGTGAGATGACGAAATTCAATCTCGCATCATGTCATCGCAAAAATTGGCATATTAGTTTTTATGTAAGCTATCTCACCGGTCATCCGGCAAAAAACTTTCGCCCAGAATTAAATTGAACAAATATGTAAAATTTTTGAATATATAAAACTTTAATTAATAAATAATAGATTAATAATAAAATAATAATTAATATATATAATGGAGTAAATATATATCATATATATTATTATATATTCATTATCATAATGCAATAATCTATAAAAATAATTAACCATTATTACCTACTATATATATATATAATATATATATATATACTATATGTAATCATATATATCTATATACGTCTATAACCTTATACACACTAACTAATTATTATTTGAAATAATTGTTTGTAATATATATATAATAATCTTCCAATAAGTATATATATACTATTATCATATTACTATCATCATATAAATAAACTCATATACTTACTATTATATTATTAAACGTGTGAATGTTAAAAGTGACTAAAGGCTTTGAGGGCTCAGCGCTGAAGAATGCTGGCCTCATCATATGACCGTGCATTATTTTCCCCATCCTCCTGATTATCATCGTATTTTTTTCGCATGACGACTGATCAGTCTGGAATACCGAAAGCTAATAGACACTAAAGTCTGTTCAATGCATCGTTCACATCCGAGGACCAATCATTACTGCGCATGTTTAGGTTATGTGAAAGTAATTAAATAAAGTGAGTGCCGATTTCCTTTCATCTTTATGAACCGTAGTAGTAGAGTTCGAAGTCCACAGGCGTGTAGAGAGACGAGAAATGAGAAATAAATGAAGTATGTTCGAGATGATATTTTTTCTTATCTGGAACGCTTGATACATGTAAATTCGTGAGCTTGTGTCTCCAATCGAGACTCTCAACTGCAGAGTCCCCTTTATTTGTGTGGGAACTTTTCCTGACCGCTGTGTGAGACCGTAATGACCGAAAGGGATTGCAGCGCGTGATCAACGAATGTCTGACGAAGAAATGTGACGTTTGGCAGTATGCGAGATATAAGGTGTGCCGTGATTTAGACTGAACAGAATGGCTGGCTTATTTGATATCGAAGGTACTCACTGGTTGTGATCTGCACCTGGCCATTCGGAATGAACCCTTACATTTGACATCTTACCATAGTGAAGAGTCCGTCGCGGTCCCAAGTGATGCTCTAGTGGTGGATTTTCTGTCTTGTGACGAGACTCATCACTAATTAATCGGCTATCAAGACCGGCGAAGCGTAAGCTGTAGGCTTATCTTTTCGACGGTTCTGTCACTCTTTCTCCTACTCTTTTCATTTCTCCGATGCTCGTACAGCACCATATACCCTCACGATCTCTGGTGCGCCAAGAGCAACGTGAAGAAAGCAAAATTAGCACAATTATATATAAATAATTACCATATACAATATTATAATATATATATATTATTATATAATATATATAATAGTATATAGTTATATATATAGATATATACGTATATATAGTACTCATCAAATACTATACTAAATAACTTATTAATACTATAACTTAACTCAGATATTTACCCTATATATACTGATATGAACTTCTTCTACGACACTAGCAGACATTATACAGTAAGTATTAGGGCTAATAATATTATTACTACCCATATACACGTTTAATGGTATAATATTATCAATATAGGTAGTATCATAGTATTAGTAATCTTATAAAATATGTTAATTATATAGTTTAGGTATCTAAAATAGTAATATAATATTAGATTTATAATTAAGTGATATGTATATGTTATATATATGTATAGTTAGTTAGGTAATATATAATATAATGTAATATAGTATATGATATATGATGTATAATAGTAAAGTACTATTTATATATATATTACCTAATATATTATATCGCATTTCTAGCTTATGTTGTATTGACAATGTCAGTGTACATACCATAATGCACCTAAAATGGATTCGACGTCTGTTTAGTGACAATTCTCATTCACACTCTATCCTGCCATGTTACAACATCATCATATACACATACTTATATCAACACCCCTCTTCTAAAACAACATCTTACGGACATCCCTATCCCTTATATCCATTACGTTAGGGAGAAAAAAATTTTCCCCACATCGTATGTCCTGCGTTGTATCGTAGGAAGGCGACTAGGAACGGTTGTGAGTTCTAGGTTGGCTGTCCTCACTACCAACTTATTTTTGCCAAGGGAAATGTTAATTGCATGCCTCGAGAGTTAAGGTTCCGTGATCCAGTTAGCGCCCTTCTATCCTTCGGTGAAAGTATTGAATTCGATATCTGTATATGAAAATGTCAGAGGATAAATGTGAGGAGATGAGAGAGATGGTGATGACACTGATTTAGAAATGGGCAAATTGTAAATTTGCTCGCTTTTTGTGATAAACAAAGATGAAAGGAAACGGTTTGAAATGTGGTGTGGCTGTGGAAAATGTTGTTGTGTTCTGTGAAAGGATTGAGAGGGGATTGAAGGATTTTGCAATTCTGTATATGAAGTTGTGGTAGAAGCTTATGGTTAGATTTATTTTTTGTATTTCCTGGCATCAGCATAAAATTTTAAGTTTAAAAAAGTTCAAAATTTGGTGTTGCGACATATATCCCATCCTGAAGTACAGTTTTGAAAAAGAGTACGGATTTTCTGGGATAATCTGAAATGTGTTTTTGGAATGGGGAGTTAGAGATTCAGTTCATTTGCCACATATTTGCCCAAAAGGATTGTTTTTTTTTTTACAGTTGTCACCACCACTCACGGGCCGAGCCCTATTCTAAGGATGGGTGTTAGTTACTCTCAAAAGTTTCACCTTAGCCAAATTACGCATATAGGCAAGACCAGCTTAAAGTGATGAGATAAATGTCAGTAAGGAAATACAGAAGATGGCAAGGAGTTCCCACAAAACAGAGGTGGTGGAAAGAAGGAGTACCACAGCAAACTAGCCTGGAATTACGTGACCAATGTCAACACAATACTCGTGCGCATATACAGCACCTATTGTGCTAAGCGTCGTAAAGGTGGTGGTACGGACCGAGTGATAAGTTCCCTCGAGCATCTTGCCGCTGCGGTACCTATAGGATAGATATAAAGCTACCAACATCCGCCTTGCATAAAGATTAGAGGTCAATGAACTGGAAAAGAACAAACAGTTATAAGCCTTTTTGCTGTTGACTCGACCCTGTCCAAAAGCCGGGTGAAAACCGAGCCCCCCCCCCCCAGATATGTAGAGCGTTAATACTCCAATACCATGGCGGTATGAGATCTTTGTTATAGCGGAAGCAACTGAGAAAGGAGGAAATCTCCAGTCTAAACAGAACTTCCAGTTGCTTTGAGGCCGCCTTAGCAACCGTTGTGATTAGGTTTCCAAGACATTTTTTGTTCATGTTAAGCAAGGATGTTTATATGTCAACAGGAGAGACGACAGAACCCTCGAAAGAGAAGAGGAAAGTTAGAAGGTATCTTGGAGAAGGAGATTTTAAAAAAGTTGAGTTTTAAAGAATGAATTTCAACAAAGTTATTCTACTGCGAATCACGAGAATATAAAATTCGAAAGATTAAGACGAGAGCAAATTCTAGAAGTAAGTGGGAGTAAATTGATATGAGTTAAAGAATGAGTAGAGTCAATCGGAATACGAAGTGGATTAGAGTTAGATGGCAAGGGAGAAGATCATATGAAAAGTAGAATAAAACAGAACCCTGAGGAACACCACTATTGACAGAAAGTAAGAATCGCCATCAACAATCACGCCGATATGAGCGAGTGAAAAAGCATTAGATATAAGTTAACAAAGCAGAAGGATGAAACCCAAAGTTGAGGGAGCTTTGAGATAGCAGTGACGCGTCCATACTACGTTCAAATGCTTTGTATTATGTCAAGCGCACCACCCAAGTCACCTGTAGGTTACCTAAGAGCGAAAAACCATAAATCGTTAGATAGAATTTGGTTTAAATTTAAATCCCCCCCCCGTCCAGCTGAGACTTCGTTGCAACAGATCGTTACTGCGATCGGATGATTTCCAGTAGATATCTAAGAAGTGATTGAGAAGGGTTCAAAGATTCTTAGATAGTAATACCAAGTGAGACTACAGGGCATATATAGAAGGATCAGAGCGGCTTCCTTTTTTCGAAATAGGTTGACATGTGAAGCTTCCAACACTGAGGAGGAATCATGTTTAGTATAACATAGAAGAAATATATAGTATGTGTACGACGGAATGTGCATCTCCGAAGAAGGCGATTACCCCTTCAGTTGGAGAAATATAGCAACCACAATCATCAGATCGAATAAGAGAGAAAGGCAGTAATTTTACAGAATTGTAGAGATGAAATTTGTCAGTACGAAACAAGGAGGTTAGCTCACTTTTCTTTGATGAAAGCCAGCTATTGCTCGTCGAAGAGTATCCCTGCAACGATTTCTAGCTGAATGAAAATAGCGAGTGTATAGGAGAACGAGAATTTTTGCACACCCGATACGCACTGTCTCAGCCTGAATGGCCAGCAGAAATAAGCAAACGATATCGAAACCATGATTATAGGAAAGAATAGGTTGTTACTTTTAGTTTTAGAAGAATGAATGAGGAAAGAAAAATTAGCTGAAGAAGAATGAACCTGCTCATCCATCAACGATATACACTCCCCTTATCTTTTAAAAAAAATCTTTATGCATCACATTATTCTATAAAGTACAATTGCTATATCTGCAAACTTGGAAACCTTACATTTAAAGTCCCTGTCTAAATATTTTATACATTTTTTTTTTTGGAACAATCACATTGACCTAAGAAATCGTTACGGACCACAAACCTGTCTCCTCATTTCCCCTAATAAATACTTTTCATTTCATTGATTAAAACTATTATATTATTATTATATATTATTATTATATTATATTATTATATATATATACTTAAGGAATAAAAATTTTGATCGCCTAAAAAATTTTCGGGGGTTGAACCCCTGACCTCCCTTCTACAGCTTTTATATATATATATATTTATATATATAATATTATATAATAATATATATATATATATATATAATATATATATATATATTTTATACTATATATATTATATATATATAATTATATATATTATATATATATATATATTATAGAGAGAGAATGAGCAGAGAGAGAATTTAAAAAAGTTTTTTCTAATTTAATCGTCATTTCATCGCAAAATTGCCTCTAATCGTCTCACTCAGTCATCGGCAAAAATCTCATAATCGTCCCATCACTAAATATATATTATATATATAATATCATATATTTACTATATATATATATATCACTATATATCATATATATTAATATATAATATTATATAAATACACCAAGCTTTTTTGAGGCTACTGTTATGGGATAAGCAAGAAAAAATGAAATAAGTAAACCAACTAAGAGAGAAAGAAAGGTAAGTGGTATAGAAATTTGGGAAAGAAGATCAGATGGTGTTAACGTCTCAAAGGAAGCCAAGTCGTTTCACTAGAAGGACTGATGGTGTTTTAAAAAGGTTGCCTCAGAGGGATTATGAAGAAGTCCGATGTGGGGGAAAACTAATTAAGAAAAAAGGATATATATGGAAAATAACCTATGATTACAGTGAGTAACTAACCTAGTAAAGTTTACTTTTAGTTAAGAGAATTTAAATATAATTTAATAATTGATTGTTGTTTTAGGGAGTGGGTTCAGGGCTGATGCCCGCAATCTTGCTTTTTGTTGTTATGTCATTTGGAAATTGGAACGACGAGTGAATATTTGAAAGTTGTTAGTTTACGATAAAATTAACAGAAATCAGGAAATTGAGACGAATGGTGTCCTTCGTGATAACGGAAACCAGGAATTACAGGATTTGACTGATCAAAAAAGAAGGTGGAATATGTATGGAATTTATGATGACATTGTTAGGGGATGGCTGCTAATAATTATGTTACCTTCTTTATTTAAAAATTATCATTGCTAGTGACATTTGAATATCTCCTCAGATAAGGAGAATAATTTTTTACAATTTTCTTTTAAAAGTGCATTTATTTTATTAATCTAAAAGTTTCCTTAGACATTACTTGATCGAGTATAGGAAACCAAATTTAGAACAATTTACTTATTTAATCAATTAAACTGATTGTGACTTAGGTATTCTAAATTTAGTTATCATAAACCAAAATATTTGTAAATTATTTTGTGTCCAATATTAATGAGTGTAAAATTTTGAAGACTAAACCGAATGTGATTAGTGCTTTTAATATTATTTAACTTAAATTGGAATTATAGGTCACATAATTTCGAGGACAAACTGTTGTTGTAATTTCTTTATTTTTGTTGTCTGCCTTATTTTGCTTTAGGTTAAAAGCTTAAACAAAAACATTTTATGTAAATATTTTAATTGAAAAAAATTGGTATTATTATGTTTAAATACGCAAGTAAACAATTTATATACTATGTAACGGGAAGGAATGGGGTAAATATTTATGTAAATATATTAAGAAAACTCGTGTTTGTTTATTTCTTCCATCATGTGATACCAATAGTGAAGTAAAAGGCATTTCAGATTTCCATAATACTAAATGTGTAAGTAAATGTAATAAATAATAATACCTAACACCATTCAAACTACCAAATCCAACATCACAACTCTCAAATGCGTACTCAAACCAAAAAACTTACATCCTAATTTAAATTCTGGCATATACAAAATCCCCTGCCTAAATTGCAAAAAATAATACATAGGGGAAATCAATAATTTCAACACACGCATAAATATGACTTACACACTGATAAACTATCCTCCTCATTAACTATCCATAGAAACAATAACAATCATCTAATTAATATTACATCCTCCAAAATTATTCTACCCATCCAAGACATCACAACAAGAAAAATAACCGAGTCTTTTCTAATTAAAAACACCCAAAATTACAATACTCAAACAGGAATCCCTACATTGACGACGACACCAATTTACATTTAAACAAATCCAATAAACTTAAAACTTGCCTCAAACTAATTTAACCAAACACTTTCCCCTTTAATACAGAAACCATATTAAGATTTTTTATATATAATATATATATATTATATAATATATATTATATATTATATATATATTA
>JABUQX010035532.1:27500-30000 GCA_015478945.1 Trachelipus rathkii | reverse complement strand
CGAATAGTCTTCCTGTTCTCGACCTTGACGCTTTACCTTTTGTTTCCATTTCTTCCTCTTCAACTCGTTCTTTTAATGTTCCTATCTCTCCTCCTGTATCTCTTCCTCCTCCTCCTCCTTTCCATTTTCCTGATCCTCCTCCCCCTTCTTCTCCTCAGCCAACAGCACCAATACGTCCGGCTCAGACTCCACCCGCACGGTCATCGTCACCCTTGCCTTCCTCCACTCCGGCTCAGGATTCTTCACCTCCAGCTCCACCTCGGGCTACTCCTACGACACAAGCATACGTTCCGACTTGCCCGATCATCCGCTCTCAATCTGGGAATCATGCCCAGACTCCATTACAACCGCTTACTAGAATATCGAGCAGGGGTAGACCCATTCGATGGCCGGCGCGCTATTTAGATTAAGGTATCGTGCCTTCAGCACTGCCAGGTCAATTTTACCAACATAGCACGCAAATGCAAAAGTGGAGTTTATTAACGAACTCTATTTTCTCACTATGGCGAAAGCAAATCTGGCAACATTTTTGAGTAGCGTCCTCATCTCAATCTACCGCCATTTTTCTACTCCTCCCTCTCTGGGGGACCCCTTTACTAAAGGCAGGAAGGAAGGAATGGGGCAAGCAGCCATAAAGGCAGGCAGGGAGGGAGGGAGGGAGGGAAGGAGGAAGGAAGGAAGGAAGGAAGGAAGGAAGGAAGGAAGGAAGGAAGGAAGGGAAGAAGGAAGGAAGGAAGGAAGGAAGGAAGGAAGGAAGGAGGAAGAAGGAAGGGAAGGAAGGAAGGAAGGAAGAAGGGAGGGAAGGGGAAGGGAAGGGAAGGGGAAAGGAAGGGAAGGGAAGGGAAGGAAGGGAAGAAAGGAAGAAAGGAAGAAAGGAAGAAAGGAAGAAAGGAAGGGAGGAAAGGAAGGAAGGAAGGAAGGAAGGAAGGAAGGAAGGAAGGAAGGAAGGGAAGGAAGGGAAGGAAGGAAGGGGAAGGGAAGGAAGGGAAGGAAGGGAAGGGAAGGAGGGAAGGGAAAGGAAGGGAAGGGAAGGGAAGGGAAGGGAAGGAAGGGAAGGGAAGGGAGGGGAGGGGAAGGGAAGGGAAGGGAAGGGAAGGGAAGGGAAGGAGGAAGGAAGGAAGGAAGGGAGGGAGGAGGGAAGGAAGGAAGGAAGGAAGGAAGGAAGGAAGGAGGGAAGGGAAGGAAGGAAGGAAGGGAAGGAAGGGAAGGGAAGGAAGGAAGGAAGGAAGGAAGGAAGGAAGGAAGGAAGGAAGGAGGGAAGGGAAGGAAGGAAGGAAGGGAAGGGAAGGGAAGGGAGGGAAGGAAGGAAGGAAGGGAAGGAAGGGAAGGAAGAAGGAAGGAAGGAAGGAAGGAAGGAAGGAAGGAAGGAAGGAAGGAAGGAAGGAAGGGAGGCAGGAATGTTAGGTTAGGTTAGGTTAGGTTAGGTTAGTTAAGTTTGCATGGAATGCATGAAGGAAGGAAATAAGGAAGGAAGCATGGAATGAAGGCGGGAAGGAAGGTTAGGTTAGGTTAGGTTAGTTAAGTTAGCATAGAATGAAGGAAGGAAGGCAGCAAGGAAACAAGGAACATGGAATGAAGGTTAGGTTAGATTAGGTTAGGTTAGTTAATTTAGTTAAGTTACCATGGAATGAAGGAAAGAAGGCATAAAGGAAACAAGGAAGGAAACAAGGAAGGAAGCATGGAATGAAGGCAGGAAGGTTAGGTTAGGTTAGGTTAGGTTACAAATCAACAAATAAATATCAGGAACTTAAACAACAACATAAATACAAGTGTAAAACATAACAGCAGCAGCATCAACAACAGCAAAAACACCAAGAGAAGGACTAAAAAGAACAAAATAATAACAGAAATACAAGTGTAAAACACAACAGCATCAACAACAGGAACACCATCAAGAGGACTAAAAAGAACAAAATTACAACACAAACAAAAAGAGCATAAATAACCAACAAAAAAACTATTTAGAAATTTAAAATAAACGATAGATATAGCAACACAGGAAAAATAAGAAGAGGAACAATTAACAAGATAAACAATAACAAGTAGAAAAAGCAACAAGTAAAAATGGAGCAATAGCTTTAACATTCAGAATGTGGACAGTGGAGAGTGTAAATGGATTGATTGTAATGATTATAAGGATGTGGAGTGTATAGAGAACCAGGAAGAGGTCTGGTAAGGTAATTGGGAAGATGAGAGGGTTTTACAGGCAAAACTTAAAGAAATTGAGAATTGGGGTTTGAAGGACGTGTATAAGAGTAAAAGATGTTGGTCAAAAGAAAATATCTGTGAGGTGGGTAATAACAGATAAGATAGTAGGAGGAAAGAAAATATGCAAAGCAAGATTGGTAGCTAGGGGCTTTGAAGAAATGGGTGATGATCTTGTGACTGAAGCACCGACGTGCTCTGGAGAAGTGCTAAGGTTCTGTCTAAGTATGATAAAGCGTGAAGGGTGGATATGTCAATC
Source organism: Trachelipus rathkii (assembly GCA_015478945.1). Taxonomy (NCBI): domain Eukaryota; kingdom Metazoa; phylum Arthropoda; class Malacostraca; order Isopoda; family Trachelipodidae; genus Trachelipus; species Trachelipus rathkii. The sequence continues at coordinate 27,536 of JABUQX010035532.1, read as the reverse complement.
GATTGACATAAAAACAGCATATTTACAGGGTGATAG
>JABUQX010035532.1:0-22500 GCA_015478945.1 Trachelipus rathkii | reverse complement strand
TAATAATAATAATAATAATAATAATAATAATAATAATAATAATAATAATAATAAATAAAGCTAACATAAATCTGTTCTACGAGTTAGAAACCTTCTCTGAATTGTTTTGATTCCAGTTTCATGAGGAGCTGGTCCAAATGCCTTCTTGCTTCGCAATGAGGGAAATTCTGCAGATCGTAATAATTGGGTGCAATTCGAAGAAGCCAATCCGCTACAAATTACAAAAATAGTTTCAGTACTTTGAAATTAACAAACTAATGGGAAATTCTACAAATTCATTCTAGTCCTAGAGAGTTAAATTTTATCGAATTTAAAAATATACAACACAAAGGTGGTTTCAAATTGCAGTAGATTTCTTTCTTCTTTAAATGATTTTCTTTGAGCAAAGAGAACACTTTTTAAAATGTTTCTACGCATATTAAAACCATGGAACTTAAGAATTCAAATTTAAAACAAAAATACACTTATGCACATTTTTTTCCTCACTTTTTTACTGAGCCCTGCCTAATTAGTACATCAAAGCGAATGAAAAAAAAACTTAAATATACTTTATGAGCACACACAAATTGCTCTAATTTAAGCACCAAACTAAGATTTACATTAAAACTTTAATATATTGTTATTAAGAGAGGAGTTCGATTTCTTTTGGGAGAGAGATTTCAATTTTATTTGCACTTTTTTCAGAAAAAATTTCAACACACAAGTTCCTTAATATTCATTCAATTTGAAACAATCTAAAATCACTACGTAAAATCTAAAACCTCATAAGTTTTATTTCGAACCCTACCGTTTGTCCAGGAATGGCACTTTGATTTAGGCACTTTTTCAAAAAAAGTCAATAGCGAGCTCTTATGGCATTTCGAACTGACTCCAAAAGTGAATTATGCTAAGAATTATCTATTTTTCGAAATGAAATTAGATGAAATTTCGCTATTTTGCCTTGTTGCAATGTTATATAAGATTTTTGGCATCTTGTAAAAGCTAAAATTAAAAATGATATTTGGGGATAACTTTATTACATATCCAATTCATGAATGTTTCAGAACCTGTATAGATGGGGGAGATAAATCTCTTATTTAGAAAAATGTTTTGTATACACTATTTTTGTGTTCATGGGAACAAAAAATTGAAAAAAATTTTCCCCCATGAATAGCAGCAAAAATATAGAGTATAATTTTTTTTCCTAAATAAGAAAAATAAAGTTGCATCTCTCCCAACTCTTGAAATTTCATGACAATTGGATAAGTAATAAAAAAGTTATCCCCAAATATCATTTTTAATTTTTGCTTTTACAAGATGCCAAAAATCTTATATAACTTGGCAAGGCAAAATAGCGAAATTTCATCTCAGGGGATTTCGAAAAATAGACCATTCTTAGCATAGTTTGCTTTTTAAGTCAGTTCGAAATGCCATACAAGCTCACTATTCACTATTTTGAAAAAGTGCAATTCTTGGACAAACTGAGTGCTACAGAAAATGGTTTTAAAAAAAAATTGCCTCTCTATAAATGCAACATCTGCTTTTTCATTGGTTCAAATTGGATGAATATTGTGGAAGTTAAGTCAAAACCCCATTTTTTCCAAAACCCTGCAATTAGGGGTAAAAAAAAATTGAACTCGGTCCTTTTTAAAGAAATTAAACCATCTCTAAACTACATAAATAGGCCACCATTACATCAAATTCACATTTTCTAAATCAAGCCATAGAATTACCATATCATATATACATTAAAAACATCAACTTTTAATTATTAAAACTACTGTTTCATTTACTAACAAGAGAAAAAGAGGAAAATAAAATTTCACATTTTATTTCTAACATGATACTTACGCTTTATGTCTGTGACTGTTCTGATATAATTTTTTGTTGTAAGCACGAATTCATTGTAGAGAACCCAATCGGGTTTATGATCGAGACACGTAGAAGGGTGAAGTTGAACGTTTTGGTTGTCCTTAATTGTCATATAATGCCCTGTTCTTTCTAAGTGCGCAACCTAATTTTAATAAAAGAAAAAACAAAAATATCTTTAAACAATACTTCATTTCATCATCTTTTCCCTAATTAAAGTTTACTTTGAATCTATGTTCTATCATTACTCAAATTATTTATAAACATTCTACTTTGGAAAAGAAATTAGAAGTTTGGGAAAATTTTACAGTACAGAATAGGAGGTCCTTTCACAGATTTGCAAGGCCTTTTAGAGGATTTCACTTTATTTTTAATCAAGACTAAGAAAACACATTACCGACCTGCATGAAAAAGCCCGATACTAAGGCTTTACGAATGTTTATATAATAATCCCTAGAGTTGAAATCGGTAGAAGTTCTCTTCAAGTTGAACCGATCCATAATCCTCGAGAGCTGTTGACGAACATTGTCGGCCGACTTAAGAGACCGATAATTAACGAAATTGTCGTAACACCACTGAACATCTTCCATATCTTTGATCATGAAGACAACACAATGAATTAGAAAAACTTAATGAAAATAGGGTTAAAAAATTAACAAATACAGAGTTACTTCAGTTGCGATCCATCAACATACTAAACAAACGACAATCCAACATACAGAGTAGTTAAATAAATTGCATGCAGAACCCAATTTCCGGGATTCAGATGTGTCATTGTTACAATGGGCAACTCGTAAGGATATCAGATAAAGTCCACAGTGACTCGATCATGATAGTACGAGTGGAGTAACACTGAACTGTATTTAGAACGAAATAAGAAATACTCTTTTTGCAATTACAAATTGAACGTATACTAGTGACGAATATTACATCCACAACAGGACATGCAATATTTGAAGTTAAACTTTTACCGTAACATTCACATTGGTGGGAATTTTAAAGTTCATGACTAAAACATTATGAATTGATCAAAATCGATATCAATAGTGAAACTTAAAGTGTCTTCCATGTTCATATTTTCAATCCCACTGAAGCAAGATTTAAAGATACAAATTTCTCCTTTTAGTTCTTACTACAGTAATATTGAATAGTCACGTGATGTAAAACATTGGAGAGTTAGGCTCTTATATTAATACATTTTATCAACCTTTTTTCGTAAATATAATTTGTGCAAAATTCATCACGCGTCATTACTTAATGTTTTTTGATAATAAATTAGCTTATAATAAGGAAAATTTTTAATGAACTCTATTCTATTTTTTACTTGTAATTTCAGTTGTTCCAATATTTTTAATGATATCGCCAGTCTTATATCATTTATTTATCTTTCTTTATCTTCCCACTAGATGTGGGATAGGAGTGTGTAACATGAACGGAAAATAGGACAGTTAAGTAGAAAAGCATGAAGTGAGAGCTAGTCGCGGTAAAAAAAAAATCCATCCTAGGACTTCGTAAGACCGCGACGGACCCTCACTGTGGTATCTCGTCAATGTGGGGTTCATCCCTTGGGTCAGGCCCACAACCATACCCACTTACAAAATCCCGCCATTCACTCCTATTATGAACCTTTATTCTCGCCTCTGCCAAACTCGCATTTCTTTCCTTCAGACGTTCCTTTACAGACTCAATTGACCTTTTTTCCGGTCTCCCAGCAGGTCGATTCCCAGCACACACAAACAAGTATACATCGACTATCATCCATCCTTTCCATATGACCAAATCATCTTAATTAATACACTCGTTTATTCTCTCATTTACGCTTTTCTTCACACCACACAACTCCCTAACACGTTCATTCCTCATTTTATCAATTCTTCTCACACCTAACACGCTTCTAAGAGTCCATCTGAACACATTGAACATTAGATCTATACCTCTTATTCCAAACCATAGTTTCACTACTATACATTAACACAGGTAACAACATACCCTCATGCAAAACCCCACCACTCAAGACTTGGTTCTTTTGAATCCACCAAGGATCTAATTGCACCAGCCACCATACTACAGTTCACAACTTTCCTACTACACTGCATCATCCATCCAAGAAATATCCTAAATATTTAAATTCAGATACTTGTTTCAAGTGCTCACTATCCAACTTGACTTCACACCGCAGACTCTCCTCACTCACTACCATAACCTTACTCCTTTCTACATTTACTTTCAAACCCCTCCTTTTACACATCCTGCCAAACTCTTCTAAAAATCCTCTCAAATATTCTTCATAATCAACACAAAACCAAATCATCCTCGCACAATTAGCAGGGCACCCTACACTCCTCTTCCATTCTTTATCCCCTTATCTCTTTCATCACCCCATACATATAAAAATTAAATAACCTAATACATTACACATCCCTTCCTCACTCCACTATTAATATTAAACCAATCACTTTCAACTCCATTTATTCTTACACATGCTTCACTAATCTTTTAAATATCTTGCTTTATTTTCTATTTTCCCATACGGTTTTCTAATTTAATATTTATTTACATTTGCTAATATGCATCAGCTGATGTTTGTTTACATCCAAACGTCCCACAAAAAATATTTTAATATTTTCAGAGAATTCATATTAATTAATAAGGGTGTGTGCCTAAGTTTTAATAGAATCCACATTTAGATTTTACTATTAAATAATAATAATAATAATAATAATACGTTGACTACTACTACGACTACTACAATGAATATAATAATAAAAATGATAATGATGATAACCCTTTCGTGAACAACATTTGACCAACTTTCAAATTAGTGAAAGGAACTATTAAGAATTTAATTTGCTGCAAATTCAGATTATAATTGAGAGAAAAAAAGTATTTTGAAGATAAATAAAACAAATATAGTTAAAGAAATAAATAAAATAAAAGCTACTTACTCTGTTTAAAGGCGTGGTAGACGTTGAGAAGCGTGAGATGATCTCCATCGATGTGAGCAAACCTCATTTTGGCCTCGTCGGCCGCCTTCTTTGCCTCATTTGGTCTGACGAAGCACTGGGGAACTGCAGGAGAAATCGGGAAAACCATCCCCGTTCCCGACGCCAAGGGAAAGGCAAGGGACAGGGGAGGGTCGGCCCAGGAATTTAGCGCTTGGCACTTCTTTTATAAGCATCATGATGATGATGCATCCATCAATGACACCACCACCAAACATAACATTTGGCTTTCGCCGAATCATCACCTGAGGAACTCCACGGCATTAGAACCCAAAAATATCTTCTCAGAATGACTACTATGATCACAATCCAAGAATATTTTAAAGCAAAATCAATTAAAATGGAGCAACTGCGAAGATATTTGGGGGATTCTAATACTCAAGGAGTCTTTAATGTGCCACTCCACTTACCACAACATTCACACTAATCCAACAAGCACACTACATGTGTACCACGCTCCTACATGAGTTTAAATATTTTCTTAAAATTTTAATATATATATATATATATATATATATATATATATATATATATATATATATATATATATTATATATATATATAATATATATATATATATATATATATATATATATATATATATATATATATATATATATATATATATATATTATATATATATATATATATAATATATATAATTATATATATATATATATATATATATATATATATATATATATATATATATATATACATTATTATATGGCTCTCCACCAAAATCCTTGTAAAGAAATAAAACTACTAAGTGAAGTCTGGCACAGTGAGATATATTGGGACATGATTCATTTGGTCAAATTTAGAGATGGTTCCCAATTATGCAGAATACCATATTTGTGCATAGAAACACTAAATTTATTTTGTGGCACATAATTCATAAATTACTTTTTACTAATATACAAAGTTGAAAAATATCTGGTAGAAGTAGAGTCTAAATACATGTATCGTAAAGCAGATTTTCAAAAACTATTTGCAACAAACTCGGGGAGAGCCGTAATGATCGCAAAATTACAATTACAATTTTTAGTTACCATACAGAAAAAAAAAAAAAAAAGGTAGACACTTTCAAATATGATAAATCGAGTTTTCATTAATTTTCCTAGTAATCTAGAAATTTGGAAAAATATTTTGTAATAATTAGCATTTAAAAATACCAGTCCATCCAAAAAAAAATTAACACACGAGACAGATTTTGTAAAATTTTTAACACTAATTTTATAGGTGATGTAAAATACTATTGATTAACTATAGGGGAACTGTGTGTGTGAGTGACATGAAAAACCTACGGAATTCTCCAATGCATTTTTTACTCATGAAAATATTTTGGAATGCAATAATTTATTTCATCTCATAAAAGTAGAACTTACCATTATACTGTATGCATCTCAAATACATAGTAAAAATAAGTAACCAGACTCCACCACATTATATTAGTAATCTTATTATATTAGGTCTTAGGAATCGCCTTTGGAGATTTATTACAATATTTATTATCATTATAATAATAGATTGTCGAGTAAAAATTTCAGTGAAAACTTTGTTATAATAGCATAGGAAAGAAACTAATATTTGGCATTACCACAACCCTCCTTGTAGGGTATTGAACTAGTGTACTGAACCCTGCTTTCACGTAGGTAGCGTGAGGAGATGAAACTGAAACTGGTACCTATTATCTCATATACCTACCATAGCTGGATGGAACTTGAAAGTAGGTAACCTTGGATTTTCCACGATATTGAAGACATACCAAATATAAAATATACAAGCATATTGAATTGACTTTTACGATACCCTCCCTCTTCCCCCTTTACAATAATCAACCTTCTTGCACAAATATAATTTACACAAAATTAATTTCAAACAAATAGGTTCCTTAAAAATTAAAGTAAATAAATAGAGTGAATTGAAAATTACAATGACAGGTTTGAGTGACTTTCCAAAAATTATTATATACTCCTAATTCATATGATATTTATTAATAAATATTTGCTAGAAAATATTGAGATAGCTTCATACATTTCTACAGGAGAAAGTTACTTTGAATAAATAACATCAAAAGAAAAGATCTAAAAAAAAAAGTATCTTGAAAACTATTTTCAGAGAAGAATATGAAGGCAATTGGGCGCCAGGGATGAGCAAATGGTAATTTTTTGAACGGTTCTCGATACACCATTCAAAGCTGCTCACTTCCGGTTCCATCATTTTTAAATAATAACATTCCAACTATGGCTCCTACTCCGGATTTGTGACACTTTATATAATCCCTTTTTATAACCCTTTTTTTATATAAACATCTGGCACAGCACCGGCTCCGCGGTCACGCAATTGGCTACACTAACATGCTGGCTGATGGGAGTTCCAAAACCTAAGAGTTTCATCTCCTCTTAAACATTTAGAGCAGTTACTACAAACTCATATATGAATGATTAATCATTAATTGAAGATCAATATTTTCAGATCTTTTTTATAATTTTTTTTTGAAGTCTGTCATAAACGTTTGAAATAATAATAATAATAATAATAATAATAATAATAATAATAATAATAATAATAATAATAATAAGTGTGGAGCAGAGTCATTAGATAATTATTTCATGGGGCAGTAAATTTGAGGTGCTCATTTAATTTTCTTTTGTGAAACATTTAGGATGGTCACATTTTCATCTATATTCGTTATATTTTATTTTTTTCGTTTTAGATTATTTCCAATATTTATAAATGGAACAAAGTTACTTCTGAATTGTCATCCAACATAAAAGAACTAACTTCCAAGGGCGATAAGGGTAGCTGTAGGAATTAAAGGGGAATTAGTATATTGAGTGTTGTAGGGAATATATATGCTTGAATTTTGGTTGAAAGAGTGCGTCGAGTGACAGAAGGACTGATTGGTGAAGAACAAGGTGAGTTTAGGAATGGTGGAGGATGAGTAGATCAAATCTTTACATTGAAACAAATGATTGACAAAATGAGGGAGAAGAATAAATTGTATTTAAGTTTAATGGATTTGCAACAGGCGAATGATAATTAATAGGGAAGCTCTATGGCAGGTGTTGGTGGTAGGCTTCTGAATGGAATGAAAAGTATGTATGATGATAGTGAAGCGAGTGTAAGAATAAATGGAGTCGAAAGTGATGGTTTAATTAATGTTAATAGCGGAGTGAGGCAGGGATGTGTTATGTTCCTTGGTTATTCAATTTGTATATGAAAGAGTGGAGGGTGCCCTACCTATTATATGCGGATGATTTGGTTGTTTGTGGCGAATCTGATGAGAGGTTTGAGAGCGATTGGTAGGAAAGATTTGCAGGGGTGTAAAAGGAGGGGTTTGAAAGTAAAACGTAGATAAGTGTAAGGTTATGGTTGTGAGTGAGAACAGTCCTCGGTGTGAAGTTATGTTAGATGGTGAGCAGCTGGAACAAGTGTCTGAGTTTAAATATTTAGGATATATATTGGATGAAAAGGGAACGGATGATGCAGTGTAGTAGGGAAAGTTGTGAATGGCAGAGGTGGCTGGTGCAATTAAATCGTTGGTGGATGTAAAGGGACAGTCTCGATTGCGCTAGGCTCTTCTTACATGAGGGTATGTTGTTACCTGTGTTAATGTATAGTAGCGAGACTATATGGTCTGGAATAGAGGTATAGATCTAAAGTACAATGTTGTCTTCAGATGGATATCTTAGGGGCGTGTTGGTGTGAGAAGAATTGGTTGATAAAATGAGGAAAAAAACGTATTAGAGAGTTATGTGGTGTGAAGAAAGGGGTAAGTAAGAGAATAAATGTTCAGATGGTTTGGTCATGTGGAAAGGATGGACGATAGTCGGTTGGTTAAGTGTTGAGTGTGCTGGGAATGACAGTTCTGAGACCTAAGAAAAAGTGGATATCGAGTCAGTAAAGGAAGCCTGGAGGAGAGAGAGAAATTGGCGAGTTTTGGGGCCCCAGGAGGGGGGGGCGAAAAAGAAGGGGAAAGGGGAAAATTGGGTTTATAAATTAAGAGTGGGAAAAAAAAAAAAAAAAAAAATTGGGGGGCGGGGGCGGGGGGGGATATAGTTGTGGCCCACCTGGGCCAAGGGATGACATCATAGTGAGGGTCCACGTCGCGTCCACGAGAGCTCTAAGATAGATTTTCTGACTGCGGACGAGTTCTCAACTAATAGGTATAAAGAGGGCGGTAAGGCTGGGCTTTCTTTTCGACTTTTCATTTTCTTCTACTTCTTTTCTGTTTCCGGTGCATGTTACGCACCTTACCTCCAGTCTTGGGGAGAGAAGGTGGATTATTATATATATATATATATATATATATATATATTATATATATAAATATATTATAGATATATATATATATATATATATATATTATATATAATATATATATATATGGATATATATATATATTATATATATATATATATATATATATAAACAAAAAAAACTAGAAATCTTTCTAAATTGTTTCCTCTATCAAATATATGGCTAAGGACAAAATATCAATTTGGAACTAGCTTTGAACTTCAATATTAATAAAGTCCTTCCTTTGAGAATTTTTAACCCATCATAGAATGAACAACTCTAATAAAATGAACTCTAATAAAAATTGATACAATTAGCCAGAAACCTGCAATGACTCACCTGATAGCATGGCAGTCACAGAGAGAATTTCGTTTGAACAATTAAATTCGCATGATGCAATCACCATCTTGGCCAACTGAGGGTCCAAAGGGAACTCTGCCATGATTGCCCCAAGCTCAGTCAAATTACCTGAACACAAGAAATATAATATAAACCCTGTCACACTCAAAGAATATGAAACGTATCTGATAGATAGTTTAAATATTTCAATAAAATGTTTAAATATAATGTATTATTCTAATTTGCATGCAAAATCAGAGCAAAGTATTATATAAAGATTCAAAAATTAGGAACACATAAGATAATTTATACCATCGTCACTTAGTGCAGCGAGATAATTAAGCAACTCAAGAGCTCTCATAAGTGTCTCTGGAGCTGGAGGATCCATAAAATCAAAATGGACCAAATCATCAATGCCGAGTTTTTTCAATTGCAACACAACTGAACCGAGGTTAGAACGTAAAATTTCTGGATACGTATTTTCCTGAGGACAATTATATGCAAAATATTAATTAATTAATTTTCAAGTAACTCTACTTAAATATATTCATAAAAATCCTATACATACATTAGTAAAGATGTGAAGTGTTCCTTTACATTACCTGCATTTCACTCTTGAAAGCGGTCTCTGTATATAATCTGAAACATTTTCCAGGCCTTGTCCTGCCAGCACGACCAGCTCTTTGCTGTGCTGATGCTTTACTAATAGGAGATACTAATAAGGATTCCACTCGGATTCGAGGATTGTATACCTGTAATCAAATGATAAAAATATTTCTTTGAAATGAAGTAACATTTCATTACTGTCACCGCATTAATTAGTAACAACTAAGAATCAATTAAAAATGCAGAAAATATATTTTTTAGATAAGTAACATTTTTCTAAATAATAATCATACTACTACTATTACTACAACTAATTATAAATTAATTAATTAAATATAAATAATGCATTTGCCACATATATAATCTTTTAGTCTCTTCCTCTCCCTTCCTTTTTCGAATTATTTATCAATAACTTTCAATCCTCTTTCTCCAACACAGTTTTTATCTATATTTGTACCTGGGTTTGGCTTCCACCACTACTTATTTTATCCCCTAGAATTGATCATGCATGCCTCGGAATCCCGGAGCATGTTTGAGCACCCTACCCTTGTTATGGGGAAGAAAAGGATAGGTGATGATGATTAACAATAATAATTATTCTTTATAGAATAATGAATAGGGATGGTACTTTCGTGACTGATGAAATGGATGCTGAGAGAAGAGTGTGGAAGGAACACTTCGAAAATCTGCATAACATTATCAGTAATAAAGAGGCATACAGCGACTGTGTGTAGGTTTGATGGTGTAAGAAGAAATAGGAACTTTGGGGATGAAGTAACTTACAGGGAGGAGGTAATAGGTAGAGTGAGAAAGATGAAAAATGGTAAATCTGCAGTTATGGATGGAATTACTGGTGAAATTATAAAACAAATGGAGGAGAGATTGTGATTGACTGGATATGGAAGTTGTTTAACAAAGCATTTGTGGAGTGGAATGTATAGTTTCGAAGGACTGAAAAAAAACAGTAATAGTAAGTACCCTTATAAAAGGATAAGGGAGATTAGGGGAACTAGGATCTATAGGGGTTAATTTATTGATTGTTGTAATAAACAAGATATACGCTGGTATTTTGGTTGAAAATACTGTAGGACTGACTGGAGAAGGTGAATTTAGAAGTGGTAGAGGATGTGTAGATCAAATTTTCACATTGAATCAAATGATAGAGAAAATTGAAAAGAAATTGTTTATCGGATTTATGGACTTGCAACAGGCGTATGACATGATTAATATGGAAGCTTTGTGGCAGGTGTTAGTGATATATGGTGTTGGTGGAGGCTCCTGAATGGAATTGAAAGTATGTATGTCGATAGTGAAATTGTGTAAGAATAAATGGAGGAGAGAGTGGAATTCTTTAATATTAATAGTGGAGTGAGGCAGGGATGTGTTTATTATGTCTCAATGGTTATTTAATTTGTATATGAATGGGGTGATGAAAGAATTAGATGTAGAAATGATAGGGGAGAGTCTTATGCTAGGCTGATAAAGAATAGAAGAGAGTGTAGGTTGCCCTGCTTATTGTACGCTGATGGTCTGGTTTTTGTGATGAATCTGAAGAAAGTTTGAGAGGATTGGTAGAGGAGTTTAGTAGGGTATTACAAAAAAAGATTTGAAAGCAAATGTAGATAAGATAAAGTGATGGTAATGGGTGATGATAGTCCGCGAAGTGAAATCATGTTGGATGGTGACCAATTGGAACAATGAGTTTAAATATTTAGGATATATGTTAGATGAAAAGGGAGTGGATGATGTAGTGTAATAAGAAGGTAGCTGGTTCAATTAAATCCTTGGTGATTGTAAAGGGGCTAAATCTCGAATTTTATAGGGTTCTCAATGCAGGGTATGTTTGTTGTTACCAGTGTTAATGCATAGTAGTGAAGCTATGGTGTGGAATAAGAAGTATAAATCAAAGTGCAATATGCTCAGATGAATAATCTTAGGGGCGTGTTAGGTGAGAAGAATTGATAAAATGAGGAATGAAAGTGTCAGGGAGTTTGTAGTGTGAGAAAGACGTAAAAGAAAGAATAAACGAGTGCATTAAGATGGTTTGGTCACATGAAAAGATGGATGATGGGCTGTTGGTAAAGCGGAATTATAGTGGTGGGCGAATTTACTGGGAAGAGAAGAGAACGGTTGGGAGACCGAAGAAAAATAGGAGAGTCAATAAACGAATGTGAGTTTTGAAGAAGCGAGAAGAAAGGTACATAACAGGAGTGAAATGCGGGTGAAAAGAAAAAAAAGAAAAGAAAAAAAAGTAAAAAAATTAAAGTAATAAATAATAAAAATAATAATAATAATAATAATAATGATGTGAGGAATAGGTTAGGAATGGGATTATCGGATCATTATGTTGTTTTATGTAAAATTAAAGTATAGTTGGGGGCCTTGGATGCGAGAGGATGGTGATAAGGAAGGAAGTGGGTAAAATTAAGAGTGAGAAGTTAAGTGAACAAGGTAATAAGGATAAGTAATTAAGAGCTCTCGCAATTGAATCAGTTGAAAGTGAACAAGTTGAAAACTTGAACAAATCTGGAAGTAAATGAAGGAAGCGTTGTTAGCAGGGCAAAAGAATATGATGTGATGTGCTAATAAGAGTAAAAGGTTAACGAGTGCATAGTGTGGAATGAAGAGGTGCATGCGAAGCAAGCTTAAAAATAAAAAAAGAAGCGTGGGTTGATGAACATACTAAAAGTAAATGATGAGGTTTCAAACGAAAGATGTTTGGAATTATATAAGGAAGAAAAGAGGAATAGTAAAAGATGTATACGTAGAAGGAAAAAAAAAGGTATATGAACAGTTTGGAAGGTGGATGAATGGGGAATTACAAGGGAATAAGAAGCTCTTCTGAAAGAAAGCGAGAAAGTTTAAGAATGAGAATAAGGGGAATCTGAATAGTAAATAATGAATAGGGATGGTGCTTTCGTAACTGATGAAAATGGACGTAAGGGCGGTGTGAAGGGAACACTTCGAATATCTGTAGTAATGAAGAGGTGATTGTGAATGTGTGTGGGTTTGATAGTGCAAGAAGGAATAGGTATTTTGGAGATGAGGTCATTTAGTAAAGGAGGAGGTAATGGGTGAGCAGTGAGAAAGTTGAAGAATGAGTAAAATCTGCAGGTATAGATCAAAATACTGAAGAAATGATCAAGAACGGAGGCGAGATGGTGATCGATTGAATTTGTTAAGTTGTGTAACAAAGCGTTTATGGAGGGTATAGTTCCAAGGGATTGGAGGAAAGCAGTAATAGTAGTATCCTTATATAAGGGAAAGGGGGATAAGGGTAACTGTAGGAATTATAGGGGAAATAGTTTATTGGTGTGTAAGAAGATATATGCTGCGTATTTTGGTCCATAGAGTTCGTCGAGTGACTGAAAGACTGATTGGTGAAGAACAAGGTGCGTTTAGAAGTGGGATAGAGGATGTGTGGATCAAGATTTTTTACATGGAATAATAAATGATGAGAAAATGATGGGAGAAGAATAAATTGCATTTAGGTTTTATGGATTTGGAATAGGCGTATGATAGGATTAATAGAGAAGCTCTATGGCATGTGCTAGTGATATGTCGTGTCGGTGGTAAGCTTCAGAATAAAATCAAAAGTATGTATGACGATACTGAAGCGTGTGCAAGAATAAATGGAGTCGAAAGTGATTGGTTTAATATTAATAGCGGAGTGAGGAAGGGATGTGTTATGTCTCCTTTGTTATTAAATTTGTATATGGATGAGGTTATGAAAGAATTGAGGTGGAGTGGCGGGAGATGGTGTTAGAATGATGGAGAATGGAAGAAAGTAGAGGGTGCCCTACCTATTAAATGCGGATTTGCTTTTGTGTGGCGAATCTGAAGATAGTTTAGAGGGTTTGGTAGAGAGATTTGGCAGTGTGTAAAAGGAGGAGTTACAAGGTAAATGTAGATAAAAGTAAAGTTATGGTTGTGAGTTAGGACAGTCCTCGGTGTGCAGTTATGTTAAATGGTGAACAGCTGGAACAAGTGTCTGAGTTTAAATATTTAGGATATATGTGGGATGAAAAGGGAACGGATGATGCAGTGTAGTAAGAAAGTTGTGAATGGCAGGAAGGTAGCTGGTGCAATTAAATCATTGGTGGATATAAAGGGACTAAGTCTTGAGTGCGCTAGGATCTTACATGAGGGTATGTTACCAGTTTTAATGTATGTTAGCGAGATTATGGTCTGGAATAAGAGGTATAGATCTAAAGTTCAATGTCTTCAGATGGACAATGTTTGGGGAGCGTTAGCTGAGAATTGATAAAATAAGGAATGCAACGTATTGAGAGTTGTGTGGTGTGGAGAAATAAAACAGGAGATAAATGAAAGTACGTTGAGATGGTTTGGTTCATGTAGAAAGGATGGATGATTTTTTTTTTTTTTTTTTTTTTTGAGTTGATGTACAGGGACCACACAGCACACAGGTCATGCGGCTTATACCGTGTCAGTAAACAAACAACAGGGAAGTCCCTAGCAAAACGGACTAAAAAACGGGCTGGGAAAATTAAATCTTATAGAGGATGTTAAACCACACAGGAAGGCAAAAACGCTGTCACTTTCGAAATGAGAGGATTCAGAGAGGCATTCTGATTAGGCGATGATGCGACAGGGAATAGAATGCAAAACCAGGAAGATCGTGGTCGAAGGGCAGAAAGGGGCATCGCAACCCAAAAACACATGAAAAATGGAAAGGCGGCAACCCGAGCGGCAAAACGGTACACCATCCCGCGACATGAGAAAACCATGGGTGAAATTGGTATGTCCTATTCGCAATCGAGCCCAGGACCACCTCCAAAAGGTAGACTTCTCCTGCAAGAAGAGGACCAGTTGCCAATGGGGCTTCACCGTACGGAGACTTGGTGCCACATTATCCTCTGACCAACAAGCCTGCCAGCAAGAAAGGAAACCGCGACGAATGGAGATATAAAAATCAAAAGCAGGTAGGCGTCCCAGTCGCAAGGCAGGAGGAAGGTATTGTACATGTGGCACTACGTTGTTCGCCGCATGTTAAGCTTCCTTGTCGGCCCGTTCGTTCCCCGGAACACCAACATGAGAAGGGACCCAACAGATGTCGACCGAACAGTCGTTTCCCCTGCACACGCAACAAGCAGAGGAGTCTTTGGATGCGTAGAGACTACAAGCGTTTCTGGAAAGACCGTCAAGCAACGCTTTCAAGGCACTTCTGGAATCGCGAGAACAGGTTGTGTAAACTACCCACGAGGGGAAGCCCGCTCAAACCTGATGAAACTAGCGGATAGCCACCGCAACCAGTTCGGGAGAAAATACCGACGAGGAAGGTGGCAGAGAGTGAGCGGTGAAGACGGGAAAAACAGCCGAAGCTCCCACTCCCACATCCGTTTTGGAACCGTCAGTGTAGACAGCGACCGAGTCCGAGTGAACCTCCGCATGAGACAGAATGAGTGGTGAGTGTGCTGGGAATCGACCGGCTGGAAGACCGAAGAAAAAGTGGATTGAGTAAAGGAATGCCTGGATGAGAAATGTGAGTTTGTCAGAGGGGAGAAGAAAGGTGCATAATAGGAGTGAATGTCGGGGTTTTGTAAAGGGGTATGGTTGTGGCCCACAAAGGCCAGGGATGATCCCCACATTGACGAGATGCCATAGTAAGGTATGTATGTATGCTTCCGTGAAGTTCTAGGATGGATTTTCTGACTTGCGACGAGTTCTGATTCACTAAAAGGTGTATAAAGGAGGCAGTAAGGCTTGGATTTCTTTTCGACTTGCATCATATTCTTCTACTACTTTTCTGTTTCCGGTGCATGTTACGCACCTTACCTCAATAATAAGTAATAAGTAATAAGTACATAAGGTAATAAGTAATAAGAGTATAAGTAAAAGTAATAAGAATAAGTAATAAGTAATAAGTAATAATAATAATTAATAAATAATAATAATAATAATAATAATAATAATAATAATAATAATAATAATAATAATAATAATAATAATAATAATAATAATAATAATAATAATAATATTATTATTATTATAATATATATAATATAATATATAATTTAATATATAACAGGGTTCCACACTGAAATTGTTCCTGAATTTGCATTTGTCCCTGACATTCCGCTGACCAAATCCGCGAAAAATGTTTCCCTGACCAGCGTGTCGTTACTTTTGGCGTTATAAAATATCTATTAATCATTTATTGCCAAGGCCTATTTACTTCAGTTCATACATTTAAATTATTGAAAAATTTACTTTAGAAACTGTTCATCATCATGGATGAATTTAAAATTTTTTTTATTTTTTTTAGTAATCAGCCTATACCTTCCCCATAGCCGTCCAACGCACTCCTTTTTTATTTTTTCCAAAAGTAAACAGTTTTATTTATACAAAAAGGAAATAAATTAAAAGAATTTTTTTTTCCTGACTTTCCCTGACTTTACAGAAAGTGTGAACCCTGATATAATATAATATATTATAATATAATAACAATAATAATAATAATAATATAATAATAATAATAATAATAATAATAATGAATGCAGACCTTTTGTTTGGCAAATCCAGGATCAATTACAAATACAACACCATCGATGGTTAGTGAGGTTTCAGCAATGTTTGTTGAAACCACAACTTTTCTACCAATAGCTCCATTTGCTTTGTTTGAGGGAGCAGGTTCAAAAATACGCTGCTGTAGATTAGGAGGAAGCGTTGAATAAAGTGGAATACACTTCAATTCTCCTACATCAGGACCAAGAGCATCAATTTCCCTTTTTATACGCTTACATGCGTCTTCAATCTCTTCTTGGCCAGTTAAAAATAACAAAAGATCACCGCCTATTTCTTCACATATATGAATCTGTATAAAAATATGAAAAATTTGTATTATATATATATATATATATATATATAATATATATATATATATATATTATATATATATATATATATTAATTATATATATATATATATATATTATATTATATATATAACTATATATTATATATATTATATATATTATATATAATATAATATATAATATATATATACCGGTTATATTATATATTATATATAATATATATATATAATGAAAAATTTATTTTATTATATAATATATATATATATATATATATATATATATATATATATATATATATATGATAATGGGAACAAAAAAAAATAAAATAATAAATCGTATTTTACTTGTATAACAGTTCTAATTGCAGCTTCCAAATAATCTCTCTCAGGTTCTGGTGTATAAAAAATTTCTACAGGGTGTGTGCGGCCAGGAACGTTCAATAGAGGAGCTGCATCAAAATAATGCTGAAATTTTCCTGCATCAAGTGTAGCTGACATAACGACTAGTTTAAGATCTGTTCTCTGCTTAAGGACCTCTTTCAAGACTCCCATCAAAATATCTGTAGCAAGAGTTCTTTCGTGGGCTTCATCAAGCAATATAACCTAAATAAATAAATAAGAGAACATTATTAAAATTTAACCCTATATTAAAGTCAATGCGTTCTTCAATGGAGAATTTTTTGGAGAATCTAAATTAATAAGCATTTACGAATATCTAATTAATATGCTCAAGAGTAGTAAAATTGAGTAGGCTTTAAAATCTAATTACGGACAACCAGCTATGTTTACAACTGGAAAGTTGTTAAATTTAAAGCATGAGCTGTGTGTCTTATGTAAATAGAGTGGACTAGCTTCTTTTAAAATTTGGGCTAATTTTAAGAAAATTCGTTATTTATATCAAAGTTATTTAATATAATTACAATTTTCTTGTAAGCTAGGAAAAAAATAAATACTGACTCAATTTCGACTTTCCCTTTAATTAATTTTAAACTTACAGACTATTTATGCGGCTACCCTAGGCGTGCATGCTACTATTTTCCAAAAAACGAAGTCCTTGATGATTTCCGTTTGTAAAGCGATGTTGGTTGTTTCGTCGCGTTTAAGACACCACCAGCAATAGCAGCCTAACATGGTTTTGATGTCCCAGCGGTGCCCTTGATATGCTTGTTCTAAATCGTTCGTTTATGTCCTTCGGGTGAGAATCTTCACGTTGTTTCCTCGGCTCTAATCCTCCCACAGTTTGCGGGAAAATAGTCAAGATGTCCAAGAGAAACATCCATTTCTTCAGCTACTCTCTGAGCTACAGACATTTTTTAGCAAGCTTTTCATAAGCTCATTTACATGTGGGATATATTCTGAGCTTCTTTTATTTCCCAAAAAACCGTCAATTACTTTACTAAAGCGATCGGCATGCATCTTGTTCACTTGGCTTTCGCATATTGGGTGTAAAAAGGATGCTTGTCCTTTAACAGAGGTCTAATTTGGGGGACCGTCAAATATGCCTGCATGGAGCTTTGCATCACTGATGTGTGGGAATTTCTTTGCAGTAGATACTTAAAAGCTTGTCCTTCTTTAAATTCCAAGCTGCTTTGACGAAAGTTCTTCGCGATGCGAGGCAAAGGGCTTTTATATGAAGAGGAGGCAGTAAAACATTATTGAGAGGGACAAGAGTTTCAGCTACCACGTTGTGGCAGCCAATTTGGAATGTTCTCTCGAGCTGGCCAGTTTTTTGCTTATAGTGAAGACTATCAGCACGGCTATCCCATAGACACATGAAGGCAAGGATATTGTCTTGTTGTAGGCCGCCTTGCACTCCCAAGCAACAGAAGGCACACAAACCTGACAGAAAGGATTTAATTCTAATACATTAAATGTAGTAAAATTAAAATTGAAACTGTCTTTATGTTTGCATATTGATGTACATGGTTTGTTGTTTCGCACTGTTTCTAGAGAACTTAATATTTTTTTTCATAGGTAATGTTTTTAAATATGAAGATTTATAAATGACAGGAAAGAACTTGGGGAAATATATCTACCTTGAGATCACCACATATAACCAGTTGTGGTTAGAGTACTTGAATGTATTAATCAATAACTTCCATATTTTTGTAGCTTTCTGTTAACTGAACTGAATGGGCAATAGGTACCGGATGCCATTGTTATTGCCCAATATTTAAGAGGTACTATGGCGCCCTTCAAGCCTTCTTGCTAGAAAAATCAATGAAGAGCCTCCATTCACTTGGTTGGTAAGGAACGTCAAGTGTCCCTCAATTAAACCTTTTACATCATTGTAATACACCAAATAGCTGCAAGAAGCAACTGCAAAGAACTTTCGAAACTGTTCGTCTCTATTCTGAACCAAAAGTATGTAGTTTCTTGAGAGAGGAGGTTTTTCTCACTAAGACGGGATGCAAGAAGTTGTGCGTTCTCTCTTTAGAAAGACCAAGATTTCTAGTCAAGTCATTTAATTTACTTTGAGTGAGTGGTCTTGGAGAAGTGTTTGTAGACGTAGGGTCTGTGTCTGTGTCAGTGTCAGTGTCATCCACTTCCATATCTCTATATTGTCTTGTAGCTCAGTATTTTCGGGTGGAGAGGAACTGGAACTCCTGGACCATGTGGTTTGTGGTTTAATGGGCAAAGAAGGAACATCAGGGTAGACTACAGTGGGCTTGTTCTTCTTATTGATAGCCGCTTGAAAAAAAGGTTTCGCTACTTATTTACATAATAAATTAATTCAACACTCTGACCCTCGTTTCCACCCTTTATCACAATTTTCATAACCCAGGAAAATTTAGCCAATTTAATACAATCCTTTTATATACAATTTAAGAGTGATATATAATATAATATAATATGATATATATATCATATATATATATATATTATATATATATATATATAGTTCCGGTGACGCACCGCCCCCCATATATAATATATATACTACGGTGCGCGGTGCTGAGTCGTGTGTGTTGAGGTTGGAGTCGTGTGCTGTGCCGTGGTTTGTGTGTGGGTCGGCTGCGGGAGTCTGTGCGTTCGGTGCCTGCGGTGTTTGTGTGCTGTGTGTCGCCTTCACGGCCTTATATATACTATATATATATATATATATTATATACTATCATATTATAAATATAGTAATATATCAATATATATATATAGTATATATATATATATATATATAACTATACACATATACTATATATCAGTATATATAAGTATACTAATATACTATACTATATATTATTATATATATATATATATATATATATATATATATATGATATATATATACTATAGTTATAAATAAAAAATAAAAACGCCCCGGCCCCCCCCCCGCGGCTTATATATATATCCTATATATATCATAATATTATATATATATATATATATACTAGATATATACGGTAATTATGTTTACAATTACTCCCTTATAACAGATTTTTTATGAAACATCACAGGATATACCTCTAAAAAAAAATAGAATCATGAAGAATAGTGAAACCGAAAAGTTGTCGCTCTCTTTAGGAAAAAAAGTTACATGCAACTCAAAGTTGTTAAAATCCCATATGACTTTTCAAACTATTGGATGCGATCCAGGTTAGGGTCTCAATTTCAGGCGCCTCTAAAGTCAGGTTATGTAAGTTTTGTTTTGTACTACACGAGACATCTATGGTCGAATTACAAATCTTAATCCTAACCTGAACTAGGATGGCCCTAAAACGAGCCCACGAGGCCCACTAAATTTTATGTATAAGAAAAGTCTATGGAAAATTTTAAACTTTTCAGAGGGCTGTAACTTTTGTTTCCTAAAGAGACTGCCGATTTTCGTTTCACTATTCTTCATTATTAATTTTTTTAAGAAGTATATTTCAATGTTTTCAAAAAAAAAATTTTTTGGTTTTTTTTTATTAACAAATCCCTATGGGGTTTTTTACAACTTTGAGAGGCTGGTAACTTTTTTCCTAAAGAGAGCGACCATTTACCGTTTTCCACTATTCTTCATTATCTATTTTTTTTACGAGTATCCAATCACGGTGATCTATTCCATAAAAATCTGCTTATACAAAGGGAAGTAAATTGTACATAATTACCCGATATATATTATATATTGTATATTATATATATATATTATATCATATAATAGAATATTATATATATATATATATATTATATATATATACTAATATGATATACTATATATATATATATAGATATACTATATATAGTATTAATATATATCATATACTAATATATATATTTACCAATTACTAACTACAATTTCTCTACCAAAATAATACACTATTTTTATACCCAATAATTTCAATAGGCTACCAAAAGATTTTTTATAAACCTTTCTAGATTTGTCAAAGGACTATATTCGTAAAGTAATTAGCTCACCTTTGAGATTGGTCGTCATGCAAAAATAGCAGTCCGTAATATGGTCCTTGCCTTCTCTCCACACCCATAGGTACACAAACTGACAAACAGTTCGTTTTTTGCCCTCACTCCAGCGCCTTAAGGCTCATAATACAGGGCTTTTGCCAGTTTGCAGCACATATGTTGGGCAATAGGTTTGTTGTCTTGATCCCAGCTTTATTGCCAAAAAATATGGGCATTGTAAAGGAAACTGTCTACGTAACGGGCGTTCTAGGTTCATCTCTGCACTTAAAGTTACTGGTTTGCCAGCGCACACATAAATCTATCAGGACCTGTTTTTAACCACTTTCTATTCATTTTTATGAAATATTAGGAGTTTTGCTAATGTATCTGCCTGCAAAAAAATTCACAAAGAATAAATAAAGCTTTAGAAATACACCTTAAACACTGTTCCTAGCCCTAGATGAGAACAGTCATGGATTAAAGTCAAGAACACCTCAGTTGGAGAGTGAGCAAGCACACAAACAACACCTCGCCCCGCCCCGCAATCCGACCACATACATTTGTCCCACTATTGTCATATCTGTCTACTATGCTCTATCTGCTGCCAATCTGCGTTTTCAATATCTAGATTGTATAATATCAATATTATTATTTTCCCATTCCCAGATACATTAATACGCATCCGATATATAATAACACAACTAACATTAAAAAATAAAAGCAAAAAACACAAGATTAATTATTTTAGTTATTGTTAATGTACAGAAACTGGACTGGAATCCAACTCCACAGATTGACACAATACATAAATAAGTATTCTGGAAAGCCCACAAGATTTTTAAAAAAAATTTAATTATAAAAACTGGTTGAAATTTAACATAAACTAAATACGATTTTTGCTTTTTTTTTAATTTTAGTTTATATATATCAATTCTGAAGGACGTTCCAGCTTTAAGGAACGATAGCTCAGATTGGGTAATTTACCTAATTTCTCTAACATCGAGACCTTGTGTAATCTTCTCATTGATTCCTTCAAATCTTCATCAATAAGGCCCTCCTACGTGGTAAATATTTAAACACTCAGGCGATCACTGCTGTTGCACTCCTTCCATATATATACTATATATATATTATTATATATATAATAGTATATATACTATATATATAGAGTATAATATATATAATTATA
>JABUQX010035531.1:15000-16108 GCA_015478945.1 Trachelipus rathkii | reverse complement strand
CAGTAGGTAGTGTTATATATATATATATATATATATATATATATATATATATATATATATATATATATATATATATATATATATATATATATATATATATATATATATATATATATATATATATATATATATATATATATATATATATATATATATATATATATATATATATATATATATATATATATATATATATATATATATATATATATATATATATATATATATATATATATATATATATATATATATATAATATATATATATATATATATAATATATATATATATATATATATATATATATATATATATATATATATATATATATATATATATATATATATATATATATATATATATATATATATATCTATATATATATATATATATATATATACATATATATATATATCATATATATATATATATATATATATATATATATAAAAATATATATTTCTATATAATTTTTTAATCTAAATATAAATGGGAAGGTGTTTAATGACTTGCAATTGTTATTGTGATTCTTTTTATAAAATATAAATTACTTAATTGCTTAACAGTTATTTTGACTACTGTTTTCATTCATTACTTAATTTGAATAATAAATAAATAATTATTTTACGCCTGATAGACAGCATTTGTTAACCTATTATAAATTAGCCCAGCTGCTCCCATTTAAAAAAGAAGAAAAATAAAAAATTGATTCTATGATCAGCTGACCAAAATGAGTCGGTTACTGCTACTGCTGTTCCACTAACTGTTATTGCTGATTTTACCTTTATCTGATTATAACTACTCCAAAATCTGAAACTATTATGTACCTAGATTGTACCTAGAAATTTTAAGCTACTAAGCTATACCACCGTCAATGCTGTTTGCAGTTTTATTTCATATTTAATATTTTATGTTGGCCAACAAATCATTAATTCCACTTTTTTCCTGTTTGAGATACTGTGAATGCCAGAAGAGGCAAGAGTCAAAACATTTGAACAGAGGCTTACTTACAATAACTGGAAAGAAGAGAGTCAAAAAGGCAAGCAAGATTTAAGGCTACCATTTATTGGGTAAGTAGATGCAGTTTATCAGGCTGTTAATTTACTCTT
>JABUQX010035531.1:0-12500 GCA_015478945.1 Trachelipus rathkii | reverse complement strand
AGGAGTATGCTGACTCATAAAAATAGGAAATAACCAAAGAAGGATGAAATTTGGAGATTACATAGAGGAGGAACGAGCAAGGAGGAGTCGGATTCGGAGTCTTTATACATAGGATCCACCCCTGAGGGGAGGGATCCCGACTGTAAACGAAGAAATTGGGGAATGCATAAGAGAATTGGAAAAAGGAGTGGGAGTCGGAGTCAAAGAAAAAAGGAGACGGAGAAGGAGCCTGAGTCACAGGAGTAGGAGTCGAGACCGGCATCGTTGAGGGGACCGGTGCGGTGCTGAGTTAGGAAACATTCGTTTAGCTCTATATAGGCATCAATGTATGTTTATAATATCATAGGAACTTTGAAAAGAGGAATTAAAATTTCCTAATCAGCAAGTCAGGGGACCCCAAAAGAAGGTCCCAACTGAAATAAAAGAAGAAATGCAAGGGGGGCGAAACAGAGGAAGAAGGAGGAAGGAGGAAGGAGGAAGAGGCATAAGAAGAAGTCTCATGTGTTGGAGTAAATAAGTCATAGCCTGCACCGGTGTTGGAGCCGGTGCTGTGCCGAGTTAGTAAATATTTGTTTAATAATACAATATAGGTATCAAAATATATGTTTATAAGATTGTAGGTTTCAAATAAGATAGTTTTAAGGTCGTAAAGGGTGTCGGGGGACCCCTCTGGGGTAGAGCTCCCAAACAGGAAATTGCTCGTAGCTAAATGAAATTTGGATAATGTATAGAAAAGAACGAATGAAATAGAGTACGTAACTTGAGTTAAATAGCGGATCAAATGAACTGGTGAGGTGCGGTGTGGTGCGATGCCGGCTTAGTAAGCATTGGTTTAATAATATAATAATGGTATCAGTGTATATGCATAAGGCGTGCACCATATATCGTACAATATATATAAATCTTGGCACAAAGACTTATAAATTATAACGTCTCTCTCTACATATCTTTCTTAATTCATTGTGTATCTTAACCTAATACAGCCTTACTGTTCACATGACTGATTCATGGTTCAAAACAAATGTACAGGCCGTCGTTTGCTATTACACCTTGCAAAGAAACCCGCTTTTCTAAAGCGCTTAAACTACTGACATTTTCTATCCTTCACAATCTCATTTTCTTATCAACGTCAACTAATACATTTTTGCTAAGTTGAAACATTTATATTTTGTTTGCTATTTTTATTTTATAAGTTTCATTTCACATTTATGTTTTGTGTTTAATTTTTAATCTAATTTTTAATTATTTTTTAATTTTTTATTATTTTTTAATTTTATTTTTTTAAAAATTATTTTGTTTTAAACTTTTTTTATATTTATTTTCAGCATAATAAATTTAAATTTTATTGTTCATTAAGTTTGATTCTATGATTATCTATTATTATTATTATTATTATTATTATTATTATTATTATTATTATTATTATTATTATTATTATTATTATTATTATTATTATTATTATTATTATATTTTATTATTATTATATTATTATATATTATTATTATTTTATATTTATTTTTATTATTATTATAATTTATTATTTTATTATAGTATTATTATTATCATAATTCATTTATATATTCATTAATTATTATTCATTATTATATTTTCTATTACTCTATTTTTTATTTTATTACTTAATTTATTTCATTATTCGATTTTTTTTTTTTATTCTATTTTTACAAATTTATTTCTTGTTTTAACATTTTTTATTTATTTTAATTTACTTATTTTTAATTATTATCAAACTTTATTTATTTTTTATTGTTTATTTACTTTTAAAATTACTATATTTTAAAGTACACTCTAAATTTTATTAGGTAATTCTTTATTTGTTTTAACAAAGTTTTTTCTTTTTTTACTAAAAAAAAAATTATATTTTTAGACCCTCTGAGCCGTAAAGTTTTATTTAGCTCAAATAGATAGGAAGTGACCACCTCCCATGCCCTCTAGGCGGAAGGCTCTTACCGTCCTTACGTACTTTAAGGCTTTAGGGTTTGTATAAAATCATGCTCTTACACGACCCTAGTGCAGCTATCATCAGTAAAACAGTAGTTTGCGCAGCACCCCTAAGCGACCCCCTATGGGACTCCCACCCACTCTGTTACGTTTATGGTTTTACTCGATTCAAGTAATATTTGCACACACATTTCGTGAAAAATTAACTTAACTATTATATATACTATACTATATATATATATACTATATATATATATATATATATATATTATATATATAATATATATATATATATATATATATTAGTATATACTACTATATAATATATATATTAAAGGAAAGTGGCTATGCGACAAATCCGCGTCTCTTCCCAAACGCCTCAATAAGAAAAGAGACAATAATAGACAAAATACTAGAACTTGAAATATGAGGTATAATAAGTAAACAAATACCTTTCGGTTCGTCCTTTCAATAGCCGTCAATATATTCTTTCAGGAAGTTTGAGAACTACGTCGTCTTGAACCCAGAGGAACAGTACTTTCCACCGATCAGGAGACCGCGAAGTTCGTAGGTGATGCCTAACAGTCAAGGATCAACTTCACTGGACCTCGAGGTTTTGCTATGGACCAGCAGCAAAGCCTTGAAGCAATGATGTCTGACAGCATCTATGCGCACTTTATGATCGTAAGACTCAGACGACTCTCTACTTAAAGATGACTTATGCAGATTAAGATAACAAGATATATTATTAAAGAAACAAAGAAAAAAGGTAAAGAAAGAAGGTTGTACCGAACAAGCTTTACTAAATTCTAAAGATCTAATATCTAAGGATTTATCCTGCACCGAGACTATGAAGTGGGTTCTTAATCCACTAATATAAATTTCCTTAAGAATAAGTTACAAAATCATATATGGTAATTAATGAAATATATACAGGACCTGGACAATGGTCAAATGTAAAGAAATTTAATTCGGCGCATTGTCAACATACAATACTAATAATTAACAAGAACATATAAAAAAAAAAAAAAAAAAAATTGACCTGGACAATGTTCACGAGTAAAACTATAATTAAACAGAGGTAGATTCCTCTAAAATAATGCAAAGGATATCGAGAGAAACCGGTTCAAGGTTTTGACAAGAATGATCAGACACCAAGCATATATGTGGTGTGTTGGACGTGTTTATACACTCAAAATCAGGTACTTATCTTGGCAATTTATCAAGTTGTGCAATAGTTGATCCTTGATCCAATTTTTAACCAATGACTAATTTTCTGTATTATTTTCAGGTACAACAAGATAACTTATGAACACTTCAATGGCGGCGAATCACAACAGAAGAAATCAATATTTGGACAAAGTAAGTAGTAGTTATATGTAGATCTTAAATAGGATTTCCTTATTAATTAATGGTGTGACGACGAATTTCTCCAAGGACTCTCTCTACACAGCAGGTCAAAGGTTTGTAATAGATTAGATGATTCGAAATGGTAGACCAACTCCGTTAATAGCTCCCGGTATTGGCTTCCAGTAAGAGCTCCCGGTATTGGTTTTCGTATGATGACCAACCCAGTATTGGAACCCTAAATTACAAATACGTAAGTTAGTTATTTTATTTTTTATCATTGTTAATGTATTATATTAAATCATTGTTAGACACATACCCTGTTTTAACTTAATAAAAAACTCCAGTGAGGGGAAAGTATTCGGTCAATCAATCCTTAC
Organism: Trachelipus rathkii; assembly: GCA_015478945.1. Classification (NCBI taxonomy): domain Eukaryota; kingdom Metazoa; phylum Arthropoda; class Malacostraca; order Isopoda; family Trachelipodidae; genus Trachelipus; species Trachelipus rathkii. The sequence goes on along the minus strand of JABUQX010035531.1, from coordinate 8,814 downwards.
TTCAACAACTTCTCCGACCTACAGTGCATGAATCTGCAAAAATGCTTTTTGTAATGTTTTGCATATTTTACACTATTTGTTATTTCCTAATTGTTTTTACTCTATTTTTTTTACTTTAGTAGATATGTTTTTAGTAAATTAATTCATTTTATTATTTATTATTATAGATATAGTTAAGTTTTTATAATTTAAGTTTTTTATTAATTATGGTGGAATACACACCTTGAAGGAGAAATCCAACAATCTTTGTGACCACTTCAGGAAACATCAATTCTATTTGGATCTCATCAATATTATTTGAAATATATTGTAAATTCTTCCAGGTGAGTTTTATGTGAATATATGAATTTTACTTGAACGTCTAAAATACGATAATTTACTACAAAAGAAACCAAATTAAAGACCAAACTCATTAGTTCTCTGGAAGCAACAATATATTCATTAGATTCGTTCTCATATCTTGAACCATTGATGTAATGACATACATAATAAATTGAAAGAAAATAAATCTCATGAAACTAATGTAACCGCTATCAAATATAGATACATTATTATACCAGAAAGTTCTAGCTGTATTTTACTTTTTTTATATTTTTATAAAGGCCACATTGAAAACAGTCCTCTTTATATATATATATATATTATATATATATATACTATAATATATCTATATATATCAATATATTATATATATTATATATATATATATATATATATATATACTATTATATATATATATAATATATATATATATATTATGAGTCAGAGTTAAGCTTTGTGAGTCTCTTGTCAATAGCAAAAACTCGCAATTTGCACGTGCATTATTGTATGTTACCATCAAACATTAAGCCAAAGAATGCGATCCCGCAAAACTAATTACTCCATGAAACTTCACTCTTATAATAGTCTATAAGCTTTAGTCAGCAGTAGTGCGCTCATCAATCAGTAGTAGTAGTTATTAAGGTAGTAACAGCTAAGTACTAGTACTAATTTCATCTGTCATGCCTGCACATAGACCATCTATATTATCTTTACCATAACACAACAATCTATCTAATTGCTTAAAGTTATTATTTTAAAGAGACATGTTCACACACCAGAACCTATATTAAAACTAATTATTCCAACAACAAATCCCTTGTTCTTATAACGTCATAATAAATGACGTCACAGCTTAAGATCTTGGCTATGATTGGCTCATTACAACTACCCACAGTTACGGACCGATAAGACTAACACACTTAGATAAGACGGTACTATGTACACACAAGTTTACAACATTTTCCAGTTTCACACTGTATGTCATTGCATAAAGATGGCTCTCAATAGCTGGTGATAGGTAATTATTATATTACTGTTATTTTATTATAACCTGAATTGCTTGTTGTTTATCCATCCACACAAGACACACGCTAACACACCGCCGCACCACACACACCACACATAGCATACACTTATTATTCATTTATTACTATATCTGCTTTAACAAGCCACTTTAATCAATGGCTTCACTTACAACATATTACTCTACGAAGAGACTTTAATTAAGTTACACAACATTATCAATAATGATGTCCTAACAGTCACACAGTCTTTTTACCAATTTAAGCTTTAAGAATTAAAATAATTTTATGATATTATCATCTGTTTATAGTACATGATGCCAATACCCCGCTTCGTCACTAGCATTTATATATATATATATATCATATTTATTATATATATATATATATATATATATATTTATATATATAATTATATATAATTATATATATTATATAATATATATATAATATAATATATATATATATATATACCTATCTGAAAAACATGTTTAACTGATGTTTGGTGGTGAATGGCTTGATAAATTTTCAGACATGCCATGCAATGCATGTCCAGTAGACAAATTATAAAAAATCAAAAGTCCCCTTTTTAAGACAACCAGTATCAATTCATTTATCCTTATTATATTACAGTGAAACTGCTATTTAATTACTTTAGAATAAACCAGCAACACATTCAGATGTGACTACAACGATATTTATAATAAATACTACATGGAAGGAATAATACTTGATTTGGAAAAATCACTCGTCTGGCTAGGATTTTAAATCTTCCAGATCATTGTTGGTTCTGTCGAACGCTGCTCAAGCTGTTGATTCTAAGAGTTACTGGAGCAAGACTGAACGTCTGAGTGGCTCTGAGTGGATATTCACTTTCATATAAACATACCAATCCGGATCTATTAGGTGTTGCCTAATTACATAGATAATAATTATTTCACAAGATTTATACGCTAGATCACGTTCGAAGCCAACGCGAGGCGCGCCCGCAAGCGCGCCCGCAAGCGCGCCTCGGTGCGGAGCCGACGCAGGTGCAATATTACTGCGCGGAAGCGAAAATATTATTCTGATATGAGATGTCTGATTTGTCAAACGTTTATTACATTCCATTTTGTATGTTTCAAATATTCAGTTTTTCTATATTATGAGTCGATCAGTTTATTTCTTACTTAAACATTTTAATTTTATTAAAGAAAATTCCATTTCAGTAATAAAGTTTCTTTAAAAATATTTAGTTTTTTAAAGAACATTTTGTTTTGTAGAAAACAATTTGTTTTATCTACCCTAAAGCTATAACTGTCATAGGACAATACGAGCCCAACTAACCCTTAGAAAGAAGCAGCTATCTCATTCACTATGATATATGCCTCGGTTTTACTAGTTTAATGCTTTACGCACATTCGATCACGTTGTCTAACAACCTCCTATTTACAGCATTTTCTGTTCATATTATATATATATATATATATATATATACTATATACTATATATATATTATATATATATTATATCATATATATATCATAATAATATATATATATATACTAATATATATTATATATATATTATATATTATATATCTACTATATATATATCATTCATATATATATATATTATATAATATAATATATATTATATATAATATATATATATATACTATATATATATTATATATTATAATATATATATATAGTATATATATACTATTATACTATACTATTATAATATATATATTATATATATATATATATATATATATATATATATATATATATATATATACATATAATCTTCTTTATGTATTAGGACATGAAAAAAGTTGTTTACTCTAAAAATATTATTAAATAATTACCAAATTAGTAAGATATACAATGTGCGTACATGTATAAATAAACTTCACCTTCGTCCACAAACCGTAATTTTCTCTATATGACCTTCCAGTATAGGTATCATATTATTATACTTTAAAGTTATATCGAAGTATGTAAGCTAGTGTCCCTCTTTTACATCAACTGATGCATGCATTCGGCAACCATTGACAATATCTCATCTGATTTGTAATTAACACAGGTATACCAAGATTTTAAAATAAGCCACCACCTTTGAATATATGTTATAAATCACGTAAATTTACCTTTAACCGGTACATAAACACTCTTCATACTGTATGGGTCTGTGTACAGTCGATATCACCCTCTAGGATATATGCCCTTCTACCTTGAAATACGTAACGAAATATTTTCACGACGACCGTGAAGTAATATTGCGCATGCGGGCGCATGGGCCGGTTCCGCGCCGGGGAGCGCTTGTGGGCGCGATCGCGTTGGGCTTCACGTGATCTACTATAAATCTAGTGAAATAATTATTATCTATTCTAGTGAAATTTTGCCAGTAGCTCATGTATCTGTAATTAGGCAACACCTAATAGATCCGGATTGATACTTTATATAAAGTAAATATCCACTCAGACGTTCAGTCTTGCTCCAGTACTCTTAGGATCAACAGCTTGAGTAGCGTTCGCTAGATCCTACAATATCTCGAAATTTTAAAACCTAGTCAACGGGACCCCATGCCTTTCCATCGCATTTCTGAAAATTTTATCCAAGTCCCATCCCACCACCCACATCCTGCATAAAATGTCTTTCCGCTATATATATATATATAATATATATGATATTATAATATTATATATATATTATATATATATATATAATATATATATATTATATATATATTATATATATATATATATATATAATATTATATCATACTATATTACATATATATATACTATTTATATATATATATATATTATATATATATTATCATATATATATATAATATATATCATATATATATTATATATATATATATATAGATATATATATATATATATATATATCAATATATATTATATATATCGATAAATAAATATATACTATATATAATATATATATATTATATATTATATATAATATATAATTACTATATATATATTTATATATATATACTACTTATATTTATTATATATATATAATATATACTATATATAATATATATATATATATATATATATAATATATATTCATATATATATATATATATATATATATATATATATATATTTAAATATATATATATATATCATTATATATTATACTAATATATCTATTATATATAAACCCCGAGAGAGAGAAGAAGAGGAACGGAGAGAAGCCGACGAGGGGACAGAGAGAGAGAGAGACGAAGGGGAGAGGAAGAGACTGAGAGAGGGAGAGAGAGAGGAGGGAAGAGGACCTGTGGAGGTTCTGGATGAGCTTTGGATTTGGTGACGTCTTGTGATTGAGCACGATGATTTATTTCGAGTGGGCCAAATGAGTCTGAGTAGGTGATATAGAGGGAGTTCGCGGGGTCCTGGAGGTGGAAAGTGGGAAGGGAGAGAGAGAGAGAGCGAAGAGAGCGATGAATGAGAGATGATAGAAGAGGAGAGATAGATAGAGTAGTGTATAAGAGAAGTAAGAGATACTAGAGTATATAACGAGCGAATAAGTAAGAGAGAGAGTAATATATACTATAGGAATAATATATATATATATATATATATATAAACATATATACTAAAATTTTTAGTCTAGATAGAATACAGTAAATTAAAGAAATAATATATATATAAATATATATATATAGTATATATATATTATAATGATATATATATATAAGATATATAATTCAGTAGCGGCTCGTGAACCGAAAACATGTGGATGAAACAAATCTATATATTAAGAATTAATATATAAAAATTTAATAGATAATAATATATAATAGTATATATAATATAAAAATAATATATTACATAGTGACTAACTCATAATGTATAATTATATATATTAATATTATATACAAAGAAAGTTATATATTATAATATAGTATATATAGTATATATTATAAAAACATGTAGTAACTGCGCAATAACGGCGCAAATGGGACCGCGACCCTCCGCCGTTAAGTGAAAAACCCATATATATATAAGGCTTTTTATACTCTGCTAGTGTGTGCCTGCAAGGCGTGGAAAACCCTACGTACTAGTGTACTAATTTACTATATTAAGTGTGCAATCAAACGCATACTATAAAACAATAATAGAAAGGGAAATTTACCCAATGTTTACCTTTAAATATATAGTAAATGAGACAGGGAACAAAATCATTAAAAAAGAAACTAGAAATAAAAAATTTGAATATAAATATTATTTTGAGGTTGCCATTTCTATCGTACGACGCGTTACAATGCCGATGGTTGCGCGAATCTTCATCACCCTGTAATCTACGAACGCAAATGCATCGCTTTGCGACGGGATTAGCTGAGTTAGTTGGTGCTTGGAATCTGAAGTTGAGTCGGGTCAGATGTTTCAGTTGCGGCTGCTTAGCGTGCATTCTATTATAACAATGACAATAAAGAAGCCCTCGTCTTCATAGAGTGCCTCTTCGTTCCTCTAGATAGAACTTTGAAGCTTTATCTATATAACATGCAAATATAAAAGGCACTTAATATTGCTATTATATTGACTAAGTAATTAAATCTATTACAACTATCATTTCCAAAGTTTTAATACTATAAATAATTATATATATATCATCATAAATACAAGTATTTAAAGATTAATGAAAAATTGTATATAAATAATAGTATATATTGAAGTAACGCTGCAATTAATACTATATTAAGCCTAGATTTGGCATATAGCTGGTTTCTGTTCGTTCGTACCTTTACACACAACATCATGGATATGATTAGAGTTTAATAGAGCGCACTATTTATTGTTCTGAAATCGCTCGTTAATAGCGTAAAGTAGTGCTCGTTTTATTGCGATATATGAGTATGCCCTTAACCTATTGATAATATATAATATATAATAATAGTTATAGTATATATTATATATAATATATTATAATTTTTATATTAATCTATATATATATATTAATTATAGTATTATTATATATATATATAATATAATATATATACATAATTAATTATTCATTAATAATATATTAATATATACTATAATATATATAATATACTTCTATATCTATACAATTAATATATATAATATAATTATTACTAAATATATTAATATATATTAATATTAATAAAGTATATATAATATATATATATATTAAAATATATAATTCTATAAATATTAATACTAGATAAAATGTGAACGCTACATAATTACATGTAATATAAAGTACTCACCACACTATAATGCTACTTTAGCATAATGAATAACATTACATAATTCTTCTTTCCCTTTTTCTCTGCGAATATAATAATTTCTATTAAATTATATTCTATCATTATCCAACAGTACTGCGATGAATTTGATAATCATTTATAGAGAGGTGGTCTTCCTTTATCCCTTGGTGAATTCTTTGAGTAAGGGCCAAACTGTTGATACCAGCTCTGCCCTAAGAAATCTAAATTCTGAGTACAGTGTCTTCGGAGGGGACCCTGAGCTTTATACGATCTTAGAAGTCAAATCTTTTTGAAAACCATATATTGTTCAACTATTTCATAGCAGACAATTGCGCGCCTGTTGATGCTTAATGATATATCCCGTCGGAAAAGGGCGATTCAGAAGACAAAACTACAAAATTCCCGTTTTTGGTAGATATATTTAAAAACTGACTTAGGATAAACCCATCGTTGTAATCATTCTTCTACGATGTGCGTTTTTTAAAATAGTTTGAACTGTCCCTGTTCCGCAAAGAGATTAGAATTTGTTGGATCTATAAATCAGCGTGTTTAAACCCTCAGTTAGACTTAAAATAGAGACCTAAATGTCTTGTCAAAATAGTGATACACCACCATATGTGGCAATTAAAGAATCTTAAGGGGGCTGTGTGACTATAAGCCCAAAGTTACTTCGAGCCGTTTGGAAGTTAGAGATAATTAAGTGTTTGAACAATATTTCACCTATACCGTGCTAGATATAATATTTTACAACGCCGATAACAATTTGAGAATCTTTGCCTTCTCTCTTGGAGATTATTCTCATCCAATTATTTTCATAAAGATTTCTCTTGTAATAGCTTTGCACCAATCACTGAATCTCACTCCATCTCTATCTTCTCACTCTCTCTCCGATGCAGTTCGTCATCTTTTCTGCTTCTAGGGATTACTTTTAAGGCGTAATACATATTTTAGCTACTCACTTTCGCTGTTTCTTATCTATGGCGCGAAAATCCAATATTTCACCAATGATAAATGTACAATCCCGAATAAATAATTGTGTGTTAAATAAAATCCGATAGAAAATTTCCATTTATTTTACTGACTCGGGTTGTATTATTTAAAAGAATAGGAAATAATTTATAACCCCGAATATAAAATTTTTGAGTGAGTATATATATGTTCTGAGATGATACATACCTAAAGTAGAGGTTTAACTCTAAATATAATACTTATTTGCAAGCTTAAAAATATTCGGTAAATATTTTTTTTTATAAATAAAAATATTATACAGATAGATAGTTCCAAAAAATCCTTATTTTTCGGTGAAATAAAAATTACCTATAATATAATATATATAGGTATTAACATTATTGAATCCCGTGATTTGTAAGTGAGGCGTACTGAAGTGTGAGAGCGCGTGCGGGCGTGCGATGCGTGCATCGGCAAAATCGCGCATATTCTTTTTTTCAATCGTAATCAATCGGCATGCAGGAGATCGCCCCTAATCAAGCTACATGATTATTTCTCACTCCGCAATTATTTTATCCAGACATTAATACATACCTCAATAGAGTACAAATACACCTTACAAAGCACTAGCCTTAGATTATTGACTTCTCGGATATCAATAATATGAGCATTACTCCTGTTACATAAGATATACATATCCCATTCAAAATGCCCATAAAATAAAAACGATAAAAATTATTTAACGGATGATTATAATGATAGTACTTAATCCTTATCTTAATACGTTATATTATATAAGTCCCAAAGCACAATACTATATTCATAGACCAATGAAAATAGTGCTAGGCTAATACCTAAGCAGAAAAAATAACTCTGAGAATAACAATGTCTTAAAAATAAATTTAAATTTAAGGTATTAATATTTATGTTTTAACCTATAAGGATATGTACAAAATTAAATAATAATTAGCTAGTAAATGATATCCTAAAATATAATTTAAACTAAATAACTTTATATAGAAAAAATTTAATCATGATATTAATAAGTTAATATATGATATCTAATATATATAATATATATTAATCTTAATTAGATATATTCATAAATAAATATAATATAAATATATATTATATATATATATATATATTATATATATAATATTATATATATAGTATAACTATAAATAAAAATATATATAAATAATATATCAATCATATATTATAATATATATATACTATTAATATAATCTCTCTATACATTCCATTATTC
>JABUQX010035530.1:0-33753 GCA_015478945.1 Trachelipus rathkii | reverse complement strand
AATATATACTATATAAATTTATATTATATATATATTATACGTCTTATATATATATATATATATATATATATATATTATATATAATAATTATATCTTTCTTTCTTTCTTTCTTTATCTTCCTCTTTGCCCAAGATGGTGGTTATGCGTGTCAGAAAAAAGAAAAGCAGCCTAGAAGATATGACAAAAGTCGAAGGAAGCACTGCCTTACCCCCCCTCTTGTACCATTAATAGTGAGAACTCAGTACAGACAGGAAAATCCCCCTAGAGCTTCATGGGACGCACGGACCCTCACTATGGTAAATCGTCAGTGTAAGGGTTCATCCCTTGGCCCAATTGGGCCACAACCATACCCCCCATACGAAACCCCGCCATTCTCTCCTATCCATGCACTTTATTTCTCGCCTCGTCCAAAACTTCACATTTCCTCCGCAGACATTCGTTCACCGACTCAATCCACGTTCTCTTCCGGTCCTCCCAGCGGTCGGTTCCAACACCACTCTCCACTAACATCCTCTTAACAACGACATCATTCATCCTTTCCACATGACCAAACCGACTCAACATACTTTACATTTTATTATCATTTACCCCTTTCTTACACACACAACTCTCTAAATACGTTCATCTTATTTTATTAATTCATTTTCACACCTAGCATGCCCCCAAGATTGTCCATCTAAACACATTACACCTTAGATCTATTACTTCTTATTCCAGACATAGTCTCACTACTACAATAACACAGTAAAAACATACCCTCATGTAAAGCAATTCTACGCACTCAAGACTTAGTTCCCTTTCATCCATCAAATTCCAGACCAGCAAACCTTCCTGCCATTCACAACTTCCTACTACACTCGGCATTCATCCTTCCCTTCTCATCCAACAATACCCTAAATATTTAAGATCAGACACTTGTTCCAGCTGCTCACCATCTCTAACATAACTTCACATGAGGACTTGTCCTCACTCACAACCCATAACCTTACTCTATCTACTTTACTTTCAAACCCCTCCTCTTTACACACCCTGCTAAATCTCTCTACCAATCCTCAAACTCTCTTCAGATTGCCCACACAAAACAAATTCATCCCGCAATTTATAATAATAATATAATATATATATATATATATATATATATATAATATTATATATATATATATAATATAATATATATATATATTATATAATACTATATATAATATATAATAATATATATAATATATAATTATATATTAACAGGGTTGTCCAGAATCGTGCACCATACAGGTTTCAAAAAAAAATATATTGAAGCAACTTAGTTACTATTAATCTTTGGACAATTATTATGGATGAGAAAACTAAGCTCAGAAGAAAGAGTTCAACTTGTTATTCATGTTTGGTAGACAGGGGCTACACACGGCTCAGTACTGATGAATTCAACCGCACCACCCTGAGAGACAAACCAATTGAGCGCAATACCACTGTGTCTGCCGTTAATCAAATGCTTCCAAGAACCTACGGTGTGAAAGACAGTTTCGGAGAGGAAAAGGAATGCCGTTTTTAAATGAAAGAGGGTGCTCAGCTTTAAGGATGTGTTTGTTACGATTCAATAAAGTATTATGCTATATCAATTCTTTTCGAAAAACCTGTATGGTGCGCAACTTCTGGATATAATTATATATATATTAATAAATATATATAATAATATAATATATATATATATATATATATATATTATATATATATCATATATATTATATATATAAATTATATAATATATATATATATAATATATAATATATATATAATATCACCAATCCAACAGTCAAAAACTGGAGGTCATTCCAAAACAAGACTTCAAAACTCCTTCTCAAATGGAAACACTTAAAACAAAACAAAAATTTTACCTATAGAGCCCATTCTTACATAGTAGGGTGCCAATTTATACAGGCAAATCCTTCAACAACAAAACCCTTACACTAAACATATACAACACCCATATGCCCAAGAAGGAAAATGTCTATACATGGACATACTAATCTAACATTTACAACACACTCCCCACCCCCAAAAACTGCCCATAGTTAAACACACACACACACAACCCAATCTAACACAAAATGTGAATTCTGCCGATAATCCAAACATACCACCAAACCAAGGCTCACTTCCCCCAAACAATATCTCCACAGGCCACAGAAACAAACCTGACTGGACCCGTCAAACAGAGATGATGCCTGTCTCTGCCTCTAGAAAACCAGTACCACAACCACCCACCCCCTTGCAAAATATAAAATTCAGATTCCAAAATGCCACTCCCCACCCCCGACCAAATAATGACACGAAGACATCTGCTTACTTAAAACTGCTCATACCTAAACGAATCAGACATTGTTTGGTGTCAATCTCCTGACCTGTATAAATAAATAATCTCAACATTGCCACTTTCTCCTATCACTAATTTTTTTTATAAGTTCTCTAGGCACTGTATATACTTTCCAGATTAGATTTTTTTTTCCTTTTTGTCTTTGTTGTTCGTCCAAATATTCCACTGCCTTGACCAATTCCGAGTGGAAGGCAACATAAGGGCATTCCTAACCGTGATTTATGAAGTTATATCACTTCGTTATCCTTGAAAATTCTTCATCCTCTAGTATGCCTGACTAAGTTACTACCATCCCTCACAGAACTCAATGTGCCATTTCTGATCGGAAAGGAAAAGACATCTACCTTCCGTCTTGACTCTCAGACCCATTAAATTTTGAAGAGCACAATACTCCACAAGGAGAGTTAAGCGTTTTCTTAAATTTCTACCTTATATTTACTTATTCCTTTATTTATTATTTCTTTTAATACTTGTTTTAGTTTAACTAATGTGTACCTTAGTCATATTTGACATTTTCAAGTACAGGGTATTTTTTTGTTTTATTACTAGCAGGACACTAGAATACCATTTTTCGGACTCTGGAAGAATCTTTCAGACAGTTTATCATCTTTCGAGCTGTGGTTATCTTGTTCCGAGTTTTTGATGTCATCCCCTTGCCAGAGGAGAAAAATCTCAGAAGAGGAACGACTCAACCATTTAAGTATAACATTCTTTTTATAATTACATCTTTCACCATTATATTATAGTTTGTACATACCTTGTTTCATTTTGTCTCTGTATATGTTTTTGCAACATGGAGTTCTGAAACGGATCATTTTATCATCTCTTCTTCGATTTTGACAAATTTGCAATAAAGCAGGCCAATTTATACCTGCGCTTTTGTACAAAACAATTTAATAAATCATTTTATAATTGTGGTTGCCTCTATTTTTATTGAAGTTATATTACAGTTGTACACATATACTTTTTCTCACACTTTTTTCTTCTTAGATTTAAAAAAAAGAAGACAGTCTGCATAAAATAATTATGCACAATAAGAAATTGACTTTAGAGCAAATTTTTGTATTTTCTCTTTTTATTTATTTTTTTTTTTTTTTTTTTTTTTTTTTTTTTTTTTTTTTTTTTTTTTTTTTTTTTTTTTTTTTTTTTTTTTTTTATGCATTTGTAAAAAAATTCTTTTTTAATAAATAAAAGGAAAATGAAACAGGGTAAATCGCATTATTTATGTGCACATGTATAACAAAATTTCTTTATAAATGAGACACAAAATGTAAATCAATTTAAAATCCTTGATAAGAATTAATAATTCTCCCAAAGTTTGAAAATGTGGTTGTTTATTACTGCTTGCACATGAATGTTTTTTGTATCAAAATTTTGGCATTATTCTTTTGAGAAAGCATTTTTTGCATTAATAAAACGTTCCCTTGAAGATGATCTACAGACAGACAAAGATGACTTAGTAACTAGTTTAACAGCTCTTTCCACAGCTTGTGTGTGACATGGGAACCTGGGAAAGTCAATTAACGGGTTCTCCACAACAGTTGATTCTGAGGTTTTCATAATGAATTGTTTAAGGGAATCATTGAAAATATTGTTATTGGGGGCTCTGTGATTTCAATGTCATACCATGGGATCATATAAATGTAATCTTCAGCGTCAAAGTCAATTTTTGGAATTGTAAACTTTCTAATTCCACCTCTACTCTCTGCTCTTGCTTTCAGAAGTCTGCGCAGACCAAGCTCTCTTATATCTTTTGCGCTCATCACATAGCATGGAAAAAAGAATATTTTCCACAGCAGCAAAGTATCCGTTTCTTTGAATAACTGGATCTATTATTTTTTTAAGATCAGTAGTTAGATTGCGTGAGTAAGAAATAAGCTTCCAAAGATGTTTAGAACCATTAGAGCATGAAGGTTTCAACTTAATGTTAAACCACATGGGTGTATAAACTTTTACAATAAAGTTTGCCAGAATTTGAAGGTTGTTAGTAGCATTTTCAGTTGCCACATACAATCGAAGTATTCGATTTGCTAATGCAAGACATCTTGAGTTAGCAAGTTTTCCAGGGTTTTCCAAAGATAAATCCAACGAGCAGTTTCCACTAGATACAGCAATACACATTTCCATTAAGTACTTCTGATCTGTACTTAAATCACTTATATTTTCTAATGAAGGAAGGTTATTTTCAATTGGTAAAAAGGGTACCACAGGAAGCTCATGACAGTTTTGCAGATGCTTACCTAGCTCTCCTTTAAACTCATTGGGACCCTTAGTTTTCCCATCTAAAGTGTTTTCCAACAACGAAATCACACCATTATTGACTCTAGTATTTATAACTGTTCCATCACATCCGTTTTTTAATGAAAATTCAAAAGTTGTTTTAATTATTCGTTTTCTCGAACAGAAAACTCAAATTATGCTCTTCTATTAGCGAAAAGTGCTCTTCTGTAGTAAGCTTTTTATAAAACTTTTCTTTCTTTCTTTTCTTGAAAAATAATTGTCTTGTCTTTCCTTCCATCTGAAAAACAATCTTCTATTTTCCATTAAGAACCGCATGTGATCAGACCCTGACTGTCCTTGAAATGCATTTTTTCCATTTCTTTGTTCTTTCTCGTCTAATTTTCATTCGGTCGATTACTTTACTTTTGTCATCATTATTTAGTACCCAAAGTACTGCAAAGTAGTGCTTGCTATTGCTGCAGCAGCTGTCATGATATTCCTGTGGGATCACATATGGAGGCAACAGACGGCAGTTTAATGCGAATTTGAGCAATCTTATTGGTTTCTTGTAATGCTGAAGGATTTTGCTACATTTGTATCTTCTTGTAAAATGCTCTCTTGTTCTTCATCACTAACATTAAACTTTTCTGCCACTTCCTCTTCTTATTCCGTGTTGTCATCGCTACCAGTAAACGATGTCATTGTGGTATTTTGTGAATTTTGAGTAAATTTAAATTTTCTCTGTATTTCTTTACTTTTCCTTGCATATTTCAATAACAAAGCGTTTATGGTAACTCTATCAACATTACCCATAACCATTTTCCTGGACGATCGTTGATCTTTCAAAAATTCCTGCTCTAAAAAAGGGACTTTCCTTTCTTTTTTACAACTACATTGTTGAAAGTCTAAACATTTGCAGGCAGCAATATCAAATAAGAGTTTAGCATGTTCTTTAAATGTAACAAGGTTTGAATTATGTTTTTCTGATTCTTTTCTTTCTATAGATCTTAACAAATTTCGGTACTTGTCATGATAAGCTTTTATCATTTGTAAAATTCGGGTATTAGAAACTACAGGAATAGAAGCTTTGAACCATCTATTTTCAATTTTCTTAGCTAAAATATAAGATATTTCACTTACAGTTGGCTCCTTCGATGATATATCTGGTTTGAGGTTACTTCTTACAAGAAAAGAGCACTTCATTACATCTTCATATGTTGGCAACATTACTTCATTTAAATCATTAAAACTTCCGAAAATAGGACACTCCACCATTTATCTAGAGTTAATTTGTTTCGACAGGGCTATTTTGTTACTCAATAGTAATAACAACGATAAACAAACTCTTAAAATATACTGTATCACTTACATTGACTCTGAAGTCTGAACTCTGTGAACTGTGCTAGGGAACTAGCGACTACAGCCAGGCTAACGAATACACAATTGCACATTGAACACAAAACGCACGCAGCGCCATCTTTCAGTCAAAATATTTATTTTTGACATTTATTTTTTTTAATCCTCATCCTAAAATTAAAAGCCTAAAAAAAATACAAAAGTTTGTTCTATTAATAAAAAGGTCATAAAAAGTATGAACTTTTGTTATTGGAATTTTATAGTTGAAATAAGAAAGTAGAGAGAGAATAGTTGAAGTAGAGCAAAAAATTTCAAATTTATGAAATGTTATCGTACTTGCGGCACCTTAAGACATGCTCCAATTACCATTAAATTTTATTTTTGTCTTTTTTACATCAAAAGGCAACTTTTCCGCACTATATTTTCGTTCGCACCCTATTGTATAATTCAAAGGGACAAAATATATATAAAGTAAGTTCTGATGAATCTCTGAGCTCAGCCTGCTGTGGTGTCACAATATCTCAGGATAGCCCGTTTCTTGTAGGAAGTAAGTAAATAATTAAGTAAGTACCAGTAAATACCGGTAACTAAGTAAGTAAGTATAAAGTAATAAAAGTAAGAATAGAGTAAGTAAGTAATTAATTAAGTAATTAAGTAATTAAGTAATTAAGTAATTAAGTAATTAATTAATTAATTAATTAATTAATTAATTAATTAAGTAAGTAAGTAAGTAAGTAAGTAAGTAAGTAAGTAGTAGGGTAAGATGTAAGTATGACGTTCCTCATGTTGTAAGTATGTAAGTATGTAAGATTGTAAGTATGTAAGTTGGTAAGTTGTAGTATGAAGGTATGTAAGTAGGTAAGTGTGTAAGTATGTTAGTATGTAAGTATGTAAGTTATGTAAGTATGTAAAGTATGTAGTATATAAGTATTGTAGTATGCTAAGTTGTAAGTATGTAAGTATGTAGTATGTATATGTAAGTATGTATGTAAGTATGTATGTAAGTATGTAAGTAATGTAAGTATGTAAGATGTAAGTGTTTAGGTGTGTGTGTATGTAATAGGAAGTATGTAGTATGTAAGTATGTAAGTATGTAAGAATGTATATAGTAGTAAGTAAGTAGTAAGTAAGTAGGTAAGTAGTAAGTAAGTAGTAAGTAAGTAAGTAAGTATATTAGTAAGTTATTAAGTTAAGTTAAGTTTAAGTAAGTAAGTTAAGTTAGGAAGTTAAGTTAGTTAAGTTTAGTTAAGTTAAGTTAAGTTAAGTTAAGTTAAGTTAGTTAATTAGTTAATTTTAAGTTAGTTAAGTTAAGTTAGTTAGTTAGTTAAGTAGTTTAAGTTAAGTTAAGTTAGTTAAGTTAGTTAAGTTAAGTTAATTAGTTAAGTTAGTTAAGTTAAGTTAGGCTTAAGTAAGTTAAGTTAAGTTAAGTTAAGTTAAGTTAAGCTAAGTTTAAGGTTAGTTAAGTTAGTTAAGGTAAGTTAAGGTTAAGTTAAGTTAAGTATAAGTTAGATTAAGTTAAGTTAAGTTATAGTTAAGTTAAGTTAGTTAAGTTAAGTTAGTTAAGTTTAGTTAAGTAGTTAAGTTAAGTTAATAAGGTAAGTTAAGGTAAGTTAGTTAGTTAAGTTAAGTTAAGTTAAGTTAGTTAGTTAAGTTAAGTTAAAGTTAGTTAAGTTAAGTTAAGGTTAGTTAAGTTAAGTTAGTTAAGGTTAGTTAAGTTAGTTAGTTAAGTTAGTTAAAGTTAGTTAGTTAAGTTAAGTAAGTTATAATAGTTAAGTTAGTTAGTTAGTTAGTTAAGTAAGTTAAGTTAGTTAGTTAAGTTAAGTTAGTTTTAAGTTAAGTTAAGTTAGTTAGGTTAAGTTAAGTAAGTTAAGTTAAGTAAGTTAGGTTAATAGTTTAACTAAGTTAAGTTAATTTTAAGTTAAATTAAATAAATTAAATTAATTAAACAAGGTTAAGTAATAAGCTTTTATATAGTATATATGAGTATATAATATATATATTATATATATATATATATATACTATATATATAATATAATATATATATATTATATATATATTATATATATTATATAGTATATATATAATATATATTATATTATATATGAAATATTACCTGGTGTGGCTTAACAATCTTCTTTATTCTTGTTCTTAGATCTGGGCTTTTCGAGATTTCCTCATCTCTATTCATCATAATTTCCTGTTGTGGATACTTTCATAACCCTGGTTTAGCTTTGATTTTTGGGATACTGCTTTATAGGGTCAGCCATCATTAAGATAGCTCCTGGGAACAGCAATCAACATTTCCATATCTCAAACTCTCTGGTGATGTTCATACGGTTAATAGGAGTTCATATTGTTCTTGATAGGGCTGGTATGGATCATGCTCCTCATATCCTGTAGGTCTCACGTAATGTGAGTCATTCCTTTCGAGTTGATATTCGGGGTGAAGCGAATGCTGAACCATGTGATTAACATGTGGTTGAGGTGCCATATTGGGTGGAGGTTGATGAAGAGGAGGTAAAGGTCGTTCAACAGGAAGAGCAGGTGGAGGGCGATAAATGGGGGTCTGATGCACTGAAGGACGATGAGGAGGGGGATGATGCAATGGTGGACGATGGAGAGGAGGCCGGTGTAATGGTGGACGATGAAGTGGAGGGCGATGTGGAGAAGGAGGAGGAGGCCTATTTAAAGGTGGACCGTTGATATGAGATAGTGGTGGCTCTTCCTGGGAAATATAGACTCTATTTTCAATAACTGGTTGAGTAAGTGGTGGGCCTCTTTCGTGCATGGAAATTGGGGGCGGATGGTTAAACATTTGATGAGGTCTAATCGGACCTACTGGAGGAGGAGGTGATGAAAGATCCACATTTGCCACATGCTGAACTGGAGGAGGACGTTGCTCTATGACTCTTGCAGGAAACTTAGGTCTTTGCAAATCCTGACGTGGATGAAGTGATTGGCGATGTTGTTGAGGACGTAAGTGAGCTGCTACAGCTGGATTCTTCATTGTTGACTGTTAAGGAGAGACATGTTTGAGAAACACCTGGTTAATTATACTATATATATATATATATATACTATATGTATATATATAATATATATATATATAATAGATATATATATATATATATATATATATATAATATATATTATATATATATATATAATATATATTATTTTATATATAATATATATTATATATATTATAGATATAGATATTCTATATTATATATATATAGTATTATATAATATATATATATTTATTATATATATATATTATATATATTATATATATAGAAACTTCGTGGCGCAGGAGGTTGAGTCGCCGCGTCTCATACGAGAGGACGCTGGTTCAAATCCTCCGGTAGCAGATGGAGTTTTATCTACCTGGGGGCAGGAATAAACCACTGCGAACACGTTGGTGGGCGCCGCTGCGGACCCTTGGGCTGTTGTTGTGGTTTGAGGTTGGATTTGGGATAGGCGGCCTAATAGTTTGATTTCTGTGGTCAACCCGCGTTACCCCCTGCACAAGGATAAAAGCACGTTAGAAGGTAGTTGTATATATAATATATATAATATATATTATACTATATATGATATATATATATATATATATATATTATATATATATTATATATATATATTATACTTATATAAAATCTTATATATTATATAATATAATATACTTATATATATATTATTAGTATATAAATAGATATATATATATATATATATATAAATATATATATATATATATATATATTATATAATATATATATATATTATATATATATTATTATATTTATATATAATATATATATATAATATGATATATATATAATTTATATATTTATATATATATATAATATAATATTATAAATATATAATTATATATATATATATTAATATATATATTTATTTATATATATATATTATAATTTATATATATATATATATATATATTATACGGCGAGATGGTGATTTGATTGGATTTTGAAGTTGTGTAGCACAAAGCGTTTATGGGGGTAAAGTTCCGAGGGATTGGGAGCTGACTAGGGAGAGCAGTAATAGTACTCTATGTAATTATAAGGGTAAGGGAGAAGGGGAACTGTAGAATTATAGCGGGAATTAGTTTATGTGTTGTGTTCGGGAAGATTATTAATGCTGGTAGTTTTGGTCGAAAGAGTGCGTGCGAGTGACTGAAGGAGATCGGTGAAAGAACAACGTGCGGTTTGGAGTGGTAGCGGGATGTTGGATTCAATCATTTATTGAAGTGCAAATGATTGAGAAATTGAGGGAGAAGAAGAATGAATTGTATTTGTTTAGGATTTGCAACAGGCTTATGATGGGATTAATAGGAGCTCTGCAGCAGGTGTTAATGATATGTAGTGTTGGTGGTAGGCTTTCTATGAATCAAGGTTGTTGACGATGAATATAACTTTTCTCAATATTCGCAATATGAAGATAGTTACACTTGCAAATATGTGCATTTCTATATAGGTATAAGTTTCTTTTGGAAGCTCGTCACGATTTTTGCGCCCGATCGGACGAGGCTGACGATCTCACTCATCACTGCTGGAATGTTGGGAAATTGATCCATTTAAACGCACCCCCCCACCCCCCCCCCCCCCTGCGAAACGACGCCGCGACGCGACACCGAGCCCCCCCCTCCCCTCGGGACGCTGATGAGAACGACTGGCGTGAGTTTTGAAGCAGCGTTTGCTATTTTTTAAGTTTCTGAATTCAAATCGCTGCTCTATCTGAGTGATTATAAAAGAGTGACGTCAGCTATTGATGCTTACTTAAGGTAACAGGTCTCTGAATTCATGTTAGTTGAAAATTTCCCCACAGCGGCTCTATTTTAAAGACATTTGATTTTATCATATTGGATAACTTATTTCATCGAGTGTTTAGTGATGGAAAGATAAAAAGTGCTTCTAGTCTGAAAAACGCTTTGTTTCAAGAAAGAATTGGATTTATTCAAAAGGAGCCATGGTCGAATGATTAAAATGTGCCGCAGTTGACCTACATTTTGAGACTGATCATGTTTTACATGTCAACCCATTTCTAATGTTAAGGTGCAATTAATAGCTAATTGAGTTTATGGTTTGTGTTATTTACTCGAGAAAGAAACAGGTTTCTTTATATTAGCATCGGCATCTCTCATGACATGGTACAATGAACGTCATTCATCTGTAAGACATTTTGGCGTATGAAATGCTTGTCTATGACATGGCTTGTAAGAAATAAAGAAACTTCCCATTGAGTATCTGACAATTCGTTGGTGGAGAAAGCTAGCTCGGATGATTGTTTGATAAAGGTTATTAATTGAAATTTTAGTTTTAACACAAGTAATACATTTTCTCAAATAATATCTCTATATAATATAATATCTTTAATGTAGTGGCTATAAACGGACCACTACTTTCACTAGTCATACAAAGTCAAGATCTTCAACGTGAAAAAACGGAAGATCGCCGATTTATTGATATTTCATAATCCATCCTTTGTATTTTTTTTAGTTTTTTTAGTTTTTAGCGTCTCATATCATAAATTTCAAGAGTAATCTGACTCATAATTTTCTTTTACACATATTTTTCTACCTCTTCCTTGTGTTTGCTGCTTAGATGGTTTCTTAAAAATGGAATGGTCCGATTTGAAATTGCAGTATTTTCATAACAGTAGTCTTAAGACTTTACATCCTTAATATTCACCCAATTTGAACCAAACAAAAATCAAAATGTGGCATTTATGAGGTCATAAAGTTTTAATTTGGAGGATTTTCTGTCACTCACTGTTGTCCAAGAATGGCACTCTTTGATTTTGGCACTTTTACAACAAAAAAAAAGTGAATTATGATTAGAAGAGACTATTTAGAAGATTCTTTTGAAATGAATTTTCGCTATTCAACCTTAGTATCAAATTATGCCAGTTTTTTTGGCACCATGTCAAGGTAAACATCTCAAATGATTTTTAGCAATAACAATTTTGTTATTCATCCGATTGACATAAAATTTTAAGAGCATGTATAGTTAGGGAGATACACCTTTTTTTATTTAGAATAAATTTTTGTATATAAGATATTTTTTCCCCCTGTTCAGGGGGAAGGGGGGCAGTTCTCTTTTGGAGTCAGCTCGAAAAGCCATAAGAATTCGCGTTTTTTTTTAAAAAAAGTCCCAAAATCAAAAAGTGCCATTCTTGGGTGCAACAGAAAATTCTTCAAAATAAACTTTTGAGGCTTCCTAAATGCCACGTTTTGATCTTTGTTTGGTTGAAATATAATGAAAATTAAGTAAGTCTAAAAAAGAAACGCAAAGTGCAAAATGAAATCAAAACATTCTCAAATCAAATCCGACCGAATAATTACGTTTGCAGAGTATATACTTTGCGATGTCATTGGAAACAATACCGAAGTAATCCCAAACCAGACTAAATGTGGACGACATTAAGCAATTACATCAACGGTGGATCTCGTTAGTATGCACTCCAATGCAGTCAAGTCAATATTATGTAATTTGAGATTGACTCAAATTATACCTCTAGTGCCTTGAATTTTGATGGTATGCTCATCAAATTTTATTACTGTGTAACTTGTTTCTAACAGTAATCTGCTGTCCTTAATCGAAGTGTCGGAGTTGTGATCAGTAGAGATTAATTTATATTTGTTTAAATTCATCTGATTGCATTTTATTTGAATATAATATATTTTTAATTATTTGCTGTATATGATATCTAAACAAATAGTGTGCGGATTACTTCCCATGATCTTCTTTTAAACTAAGCTCCCGTGACACGTCTTTCCCTATATTATCGATCTTGATCTATTTAGCTTGCATACCCTACTATCTATGAAGTTCATTTTATATGTATGAAGTATTCTTTTAACTACTATATAATAATAATAAAGTCACCTGAGGATTCATTATATATAAATTAATACTATACTTAACTAACTTTTCTTATTACATTTACTGCAAATATATATTATGTTATAATAGCATAGGATCTGGTGTCGCTTGTCAAGTAGGGACATATTCTATTTTGAATCGCTGGTCTAGCTTTCATGTGCTTACTCTTTTGGTGTTACCTGTAGAGCTATGGTGATAATCGGCTTACATAGCTAACCAGCTTTGAGAGGGAAACCTAGATAGTTTTGAAGGCACATGTAGTATCTGAAGGCCGAGTGAGAACTTAGGAATCGCGGGAAGGAAATATTTTGGAAAGATTAAGTATATCGAAGAAGGTAATTCGTGAGTATGGCTGGTTGTTAACTAAGGAGTTTATCATATTGCTTTTTTGGTTGTCATCTGCTCTCCCACTCTGCTTCTTATAGATATCGGGGTAGTTATGATGTATATCGTTAGAATCTACTTTATATTCTATTGTTTCGAGGATGGTTAAGGATTTCAAACAATCATTAGTTTAAAAATCTTTGTTAGGAGTTGTTCTTATTTATTGCATAGTCTACTTGTTCTCTTTGTTTTGTTTTTTTTTTTTGTTTTTTGAAGGGGGGGAGGTTAGTAAGTGTGAGAGTGGAGATTGTATTTATAATCCCTTTGATTCTAATTTATATAGCTTAGTTATTCAGTATTTGTTTTGTATTTTATTATACAAAAATATGATTTCGATGATTTTTGAAGTTATCTTTTCTTATTGTTTGTGATAATATAAATCTTATTAATATTTGATATTAAAAAAATCACTTTCACATATATAATCACAATCATATATAGATAAGCTTTTTTCTGTGTAATATAATAATTTGATATATAATGCCGGAACTCTTCTCGCTCGCCAAGTTTATATCTGTTATACTAAGTCTTTTTATTAGTTGATAATATGATAATTCGTGTTCAGTGCTTAATTATAATGATTTCTTTCCTGATATATATATTATTCATAATATATCATTAATATTTTCTATTTCTTGAGACTCATAATAGTTAGATTGTTATCTCTGACTCTACCCGTACCCCTGATTGTCTTGAACATGGACTCAACACATTTGGCAATTTCTTAACTTTCAATAATTCTCCTTATTCAGTTAAATTCTTTCATACATTTTAAATACTAATCATATTAATATTCTATTATTTCATAATCTCTCTCTCTATAATCTGTCTCATTTATTTCCATCTCATAAATATATCTCATATAACTAAGCAAAGTAAAATTGTATGTCTAATATATGCTTTTAATCTTAATATTCCATTATCATTTATAAATGGTAGACGATCAATCTCAATAATATATATAATAATACTCATATAATAATTATATTTGTATTCTGTTTTTAGAGAGGTTGCATTTTATGTCTTTTTTGGTCTTCTTCAATTCATTGTGTGATGTTCTATCGCTATATTATATTTTTCATCTACTTCTCATATTACTTAACTTACTTTTGGTGTAGCATATATTCTGTGATTATGATATAAATTTTTTCATTCTAGCTCGATTCAATTATTCCAACGCTGTTTCTATGTTTTTCGCTGCATTAACCTTATTTTATATTCGTATAGTACTACTTGACTCTACGTATATTTAACTTATTAGTAATTATCCTACATGGACTTACTATATATTTCATCTTAATCGTGAACAAATCGGATCTTCGATAACTTATTCTTAATTTTACACAATTTCCTATTCTATACTCAATTCAGTTCTTTTCTCATAACTTCTACTTATATATAATATTTACTTGAATGTTCAATTATATCTAAATATGAATAGTGACTAATAATATTATTACTCTCTCAGTAATCCTCATAATTATTAAAGTATATTAATGTCTAACACTAGTTTATTAGCTTTTTTTATTTTTTTTTTTATTTTCAGTTTCTGTTTGGAATGGTGGATGCTTCCTGATTGGGGCTTATCATATGTTTTGCCGCATGTTAATTCTTGTTAATTAGTGTTAATTTATATAATTTATTTTTCGTTATCATCTCAGAAGTTCTCGTTTATGATTTCTTGTAATTTTGCTATCTCTCTTACGTTTCATTCTTATCGTATTAGTATCCATTTTACCTACATTATATTCTTTTCTTTAGTTATACTCTCATTTTCTGCATTAGTCTTTCTTCTCGTTCACAACTATTTACTCTTTGGTATTATTAATTAATATTATTTATATTATTATTTATTATATTTATATATATATATAATTTATATTATATATTATATATATATATATATTTTATATATATATATTAATATATATATATATTATATTATGTTATATTAAAACTAATATTATATTGATATTATATATATATTAATTATCTATATATTATAATTATTATAAATAATATATCATTATATTATATTATATAATTATATATCAATATTATATATATATTTAATATATATTAATATTAGTATTTAATATATATATTTATTTATTAATATATATATATAATATATTAATTATTTATTTATATATATATCATATATATATTATCATATTATATTAATATTTATATTCTATATATATATATATTATAATAATTTATATTATATTATATATTTTATAGTATTAATATTAATATAACTGATTAAATATAATTAATTATTAGTATAAAATATTAAATTATTACTATATATTATATTATATAATATATATCATAATATATTAAATATATATTATATATATATATCATTCATAATAATATTATATATTAATTTATTATTTATTATACTTTAAGTTAATATTATAATATTAATTTTATAAATATGATATATTGAAATATTTTGAATTATATATTAATTTTTGATTTTATGATATATATTTTATTATCTCGTTTAACTATATAATCAATTCAGCAAAACTATGTATTTTGATTACTATATACTGCGCTCACATTTTGAGTGGCTCATATCATTGTATATAGTATATTGTCCGTATGAGTTAGTTGTGTTACTTATAGATTTAGTGTCTAGATGTGTTGGAATTGTCTCAGCTGCGCACTTAGGAGTGTTGTATCTAAATGCTCGAGATATCTCTCGCCGCTTTTTTTGCACCCCTGACTCTGTGTCTGCTCAATTACAGTGTGACTATTAGGTGTATTATGGCTAGTCGCGTGTATCGTTTTGATTGCTCAATTGTCCTCTTTGGTTTCCTATCTTGATCATTCTTTTCAATTCAATGGTGTGCTTATTGTGAGTCAATAGGGCTATGTAGCATTTTCGTTGTATATTTTACCGCATTCTGTGATATTCGATATGCTATATTATGTCAATAAATTTTTTCCTCTTACTGATATATTGTCGATATCTGTTCAGTATTTTTTAATTAACTCTCTCAGTATCGAACAATACCTAGTCTTCATTGTTCATGATTCCTTTGTCCTCATTACATTTTATATTCTCTCTCCTTTGTAGGTATACCTTAATAAGAGAAGGAATTTGAATTCACTGTATTTATATTTTTGGTTCGTATTCTGTTTTGGTGCTGTTATTGTTGTTTCTGGTGTTTCATATCTGCTTATATCGTCAGATCACTATGTTCTCTCTACTCAAGTATGTATATCTTCTGGTTAGTATTTATTGTTTTATGTCTCTCATCTATGATCTTCTCTTTATTCTTTTTTCTCGTAGTTCTTGTGATCGACTTTCATATCTTTCTAGGTATGTTCTTTGTGCTGATATTTCTATTATAACATTACAACCTACTTTCTCTTATATTGTTAAGCTTTTCCATATGTGGTTCCTCAGCAACCTCTATCTCTTTTATATATTTCATTTATAAATTACTAATACTTATAATCTCTCGCGCATAAAGATTTTTGCCTATTTATATTCCGTTGTATTCGCTCATAACTCGTCATCCATCTTTGTCTTATTATATTTGATCATGGTTTATGATGTTAGTTCGAGGTGATTTTAGAATCTACTTTCATATATCTATTAGCATACTCTCTCATTCTACATCTTGTGTGCTATATCATGCGTGATGCTGTTTACTCAAAGTTCTTTGAAGCGTTCGTGCGATGATTATTCTGTGAGAGCTATTTTGACCAGCTCTCTCTCTTTTATCTATGGATCGACTTAGACTATATGATCTATTCTTGATAATTCTTTTGTTGCTGTGTCTCGATTTCTCTCTTATTCTTTGCTGAATAAACTCGACTTATAAATACGTAAATACTAGTATCTTCTTAGACTATTAGTGACTCTCAGTATCACTATGGGTATGATGATTGTATTATTACTAATAATACTATTATTAGAAATGAAATCATTAAAAATTAATTAAGTTTTTGTACTAAATGCTTTTGACTAATATATGTTATGAGATATTTTATTTGAATTATTGAGATCATTAGTGCTTTATTGTTATTTGTATAACTTGTGCATATTATATAATAACACTATTACTATTGTGAACTCTAGTACACTCTATTCATTAATGGTATATATATAATTAATATATTATATGAAATTTATTATATTCAACATTTCATTTTTATTATTATTAACTATTAATAAATCTCTAGTCTACTTTTATTCATCCCTGTGTATAATGTAACCACAAGAACTATGTCCATTATACTTTCAAATTCGCTTAATTAGTATAAGAATATTTTAGATAACGATAATTGTACTACAGTATAGGCATAATAGATTAATTAAATATGAAACTCATATAATCTGATATTAAATCTTTATCTCGTTATGTGTTTAAGTAAGTTTGATCTCCATTTGTACTATAGCAACTTTATTATAGCTCATAATTTGCATAGTCTAAAGATAATATTTGTGAAGTGTCTTTTTTACTCTAGTTATTCTATCATTCTCTTGATGTTATGTAGATATAGTGTTTTTTCATTAATGATGGGTTAAGAATCGGTTCTCACTATGTATGTCTAGTCATGTTTTCGTGATTACAGTGAGTGTTACTACCTTTATAAGTTAAGACTGCGTATCGTAGGTAATATATACTATGTATTCTATGCTCGACAAATGATATAGCTCGATAATATATTTGTGGATTTATATCCTGTTTGATATCATATAAGGAATTAAATATATATATTATTTACTTCATATTTTCGAATATCTCTCTATCTATTATAATATACTTTTACACTCCGTTCTTAGATAATAATGGGGAGACTGCTATAATTTCTATTTATTATATATTGGATAGTTTATTTGTATATTGTACTGGAATTGGCCGTTCTATTACTGTAGTATTGAGTAAGATCCGGTAATTGCAAAAGGATTATGTTACATCTATATCTTTACTATATATAATCTCTTAAAGGTTTGTAAGTTGCTATATAGTATTATGTTGTTATTTCTCTTTGATAAATCTTGGTATCTTTAGTTTATATATATTAATTTTTTTTTTAGTAGGTAGTTCTCAGTGTAGTTTGTATATTACTGCTTACGCTTTGAGGTTATAGTTGCTCTTTTCTTGTATTTTTTTTATGTATATCAGTTTAAGGTTGTATGATATGAGTTTGGTAAAACATAAGGATTGAGCGTAAACATTTCTATGAATAATTATGTATACCATTGTATGCTCAGTTTTATGATTATTGTACAACATATACAGCCTGAGAGATTGCTGGAAATTGAAGGATAGTGGTTAGAGTTCTAAATCATCGATAAGGGAATCGATGCGAGGAAAGAAATAGATTTGTCATAAAAAGTATCTCACTTGCATTCTGGTATCGATAAGGATTGAGTTAATGTTTTAGGTAAATTACTTTTGATGAAATTTGTTTAGCTTGACCTACTCTAGATTTGTGGGGTGTATAGAATATATCGCTCGAGAAAACATTTCTGGTATAAGGGGGTCCGCTGGTGGAATCCAATTGATGAGCACGGTGCCAGCTATAGGCATTCGTTTCTCTGGTTTACCGAATAGTGGGATGCGACATTCGATGCGTTGGGTTGCTTGATCTTCTACTTGAAGTAGTTCTTTCGGATCGTCTCCGAAAACATAGTAGGAATTTAACTCGGAGAGTTAGTTTATGTTAAAGCTTTTATTGATATATCATGAGATTTGTGTGTCTGGTGGTTTGTATAATTGACTCATAACGTGTTTTGGGTATGGTCGAGTTTATTAGATTAGCAGAATTCCAGATGCACAATAACAATAACAGGAAGGATAATCTAAATAATAATAATAAATAATATATAATATCATTACTTATTAGTAATTAAATAATAATTAATAATGATAATAATATATAAATGAATTATGTGAATTATTCCTCATTATTCTTTCAGATTCATAGTTAGGTTACTGGTTTGGGCAAGAATGTGTGACAATACTCTTGGCGTTACAACCCCACGCAGACCAGAAGGCAAACAAGGGACGAAGAACCTCTCGCAACAGTTCACAACCGATAATATATGTATGTAATTTATTATGAATTATGGGATATTATTTTTATTATCATAATATATTAAAGATAGAGAAAGTATATATATTGACTATATAAGATGTGATAATAGGATATAATTAAGAATAGGTTGTATATTTATGATGATATAATTGTTTTAAAAATATGTGGAATGAAAGAATTTGATATATTTTTAGTATATGATTATATAATTAGTATATTATTTAAAATATAAGTAATTGAAGGAATCTTTAGTTAGTAGTGCATAAGAAGTATGTAGATATACAATTGGTTTAGTGATTGTTATATATTATATCTATAATGGTGTGATAAGTGGTATTGTGATTAGGTACTATTTATATAAATTAATTAAATAGTGATATGTCTTTTTATAAAAATAGTTGATGTTAGTAAAGGTTTGGGCGTAATGTAAGTAATATATTGGATTATTATTTGTAGATTAGATGGAATAGTCTGATGTTTGTGTTACAAGATTGTAATAAGACTAATAAGGAAGGATAATGGTGGAAATATGAGATACTCATTTATACTTATGTGTGAATAGTATATATAAGGAATGATAATAAGAGTTATGATGGTGATAGAAATTGTTAGATAGTTGTCTGTTTATGTATGCTTATATAGTGTTCACTGTTATCACTTTGTATTGTATATATACTGAATGCCTATGTAGTGAATATCTATATGTATTAAATGGAAGTAGATGAAACGATATAAGAGATAGGAAGATGTGGATAATTAATGATTAGGTAATTAGTTAGATATGTGTGTTAGGTACGAGAAGAGTTGATAAGATAAGTCACAGAGGTTTATATTGACTCATAAATATAATTTTTCGAGAAAGTATATAAGGAGTTATATTGTGAATGAATACGAGTGAGCTGGGCGTATTTGATCTAGAGTGGGATACAAGGGGCCGTGGGGAATAGGGAGAGCTCCAGTTATTAGTGAAGTTTTTGAGTGCACCGCGACGAGCACGAAATTCTATGAGTTAATGACTAAAGAATTTAAGATCTATTGTCTAGTGTCGATTGGTAATAGATTAGTTGGAAGTGGTGCGATTCGATTAAATATAAATATATTATATAATCGTTCGCTCAGAAGGGAAGTAGGGAACTAATCCGGTTAAGTCCTGTTTAGTAAAACGTAAGACTCTTTGAAGGGCGACAGGCAAATTGCATTAGTGTATACCCAACATGATTCGACTTTGGAAGACTCCAAGGCAGTCGAGTGAGAAGTGTATAAAGGGTTATCGCGACATATGCTTTTATTTTTGATACATTATTTTTAGCATGAATGATATTATTAATTTTTTGTTGGCAGGAGATTAGGAGTAGAGCTTTTTTATTTATTAATAGTAGAAATTATAATAATTTTCCGTATGTAATTTGTGAACATTACCCGATGCGCATAAAGTTTGCAATTCCCTGCTTGCTGTTATTAGTTTGGTTCAGAGAGAAGAATCTAAATAAATTTGGGCTTAATTTTTTCCTATCTGATGACAAGTTAGAAATACCTATCTAGATGTAGTTAAATCCTGTTAGTTACTTATACTATCTAGATAAAGCACTGATACATATTCAATGTCAGTTTGGAAATGGGCCTCACAGCAAGGATCGTCAAGGATACATATAAAGAGTTGACGGTGTGTAGTTTTTGCATCTCAGACAGTCATGAATCTCTCCAGATCACATGGGACAACAAAAGTCAAATTTATTTTTCTTCATTGTGCCATTTAGTTTATGCACAAGTATCTATTGGTTGAGTTAGTGAAGAGCGCTTATTCAAAAACTTTAGATTCTCTTTCTGTTGAACGCTAATTATATTGAACAAATTTGATTGAGATATAGAAATGAAGAATTGCTCGAGAAATTTGCTCATTTCTAATAATTCGTTATAACTTTTGAATGTGTTAGATGATATTAATAGCATAAGGATAGTCTAATTTGGTGTTGGCATACTAGTATATGTAGGCGTTTTGTGTGAGATTGAATGCTATGATGGACTATAATGTGTAATATTTTATAACAGGATTTTGTGTTAATTAGTATTTGATTTAATTTGAATGGGTATTTAATTGTTAGTTCCAATATTTTTGATAGATATATAAGTTTGTGATTGTGTTTTTCGATGACATTTCTCTCTTAGCTTGCAATAGGTTTTAAGATACTCCAGTGATTACTCATGGATCTTGGGTATATATTGAGGGTCTCTAAAGTATTATTAGTTCCTTAGTTTTGATTTATTGTGTACTCTGCATTTGTGTTAAAGTTTTTGGGTTGAGAATTAAGTGACCTTATTAAGGGAAAGGTTGGAAATGGTATTCGTTTATATTGTATAGTTATTATATTAATTATATATATATATCTTATGTACTGAATAATTTCGTGGATTATATGTGACAATGCTTGTGTTTCCGAATTGATAATTGTAAATTGTGTTGTGTTGAAAGGTGCAGGATAAAGGTATGGGTAAGTCTATCGGTTGAATAGCCGTGTAATTATATAATTAATGGTACATTAGCTTAGTGTGTTTGAATAAATTTATAACGATTTTTGTCTGGTCCGCCTCGTGAAATAAATTTGGATTAGGAACATGTGTTTGTTATAATATTGTATAGTTGACTAGTAAGTGAGTGGAGTTTGCTTTGGTCAGTCAAGGAAGATTATAGTTTTATATTGATTAAGTGTATTCCTTAATCAGTGTTTGGGAAGATGTAGGTTACCTAATTATTTTATACTGTAAGGAAGATTGATATTAGTTTATGAGGGTAGTTTGTGAAATTGTAGTATAAGTTATTTTTGATTTGTAAAAAGTGTAGAGGTAGGTATATAGATTCTAGTAGCTTTGATAACTTTCGCATGAAGGTGTATATTGAAGGATAAGTATGACTAATTGAAGTATATCAAAATTTGGATTGCGAAGTGGAATTGTTTAGCAATTTGTAGTAAAAATATGCGTTAATAATGAGTGGAATAATAATTAAATCGTAGTTTTAGAGGTATATCTAGCAATAATAGTGAATGATAGGGGGTGTAGACAGTTCAGTGTAATTCAATACTAAGGGATATATTTATTAAAGAGTGAGATGGTGCAGGGTGCACCTACGCTGCTCCTGTGGGCAGTATTTATATTTTTTGCATTTTTATGAATGTTTGACTGTGAATGTGATGGGAGTGTGTGTGTGTGGATGAGGTTGATTAATATTATCCATGAGTCATGAGGATTGTGATTAGGGAGGTTAACGTGGTAATGATGGGAATGATGATAGGAGTGGAGAGAGAGATGAAGAACGGTATATTGGAACTATTATGAGAGAAGATTGGGAGATAGGATAAGTGGGAAGAAAATTTTCCTTTTCTTCTTCTTGTTGATAAATGATTCACCCCAGGTGCTCGGGATGTCCTTTCTGTATTCAGAGTGTTAGTGTGGAGTGTCGCTGTCAAGATTGTCACTTGAATATATAAAGTGGTGATATTGTATGTGGGTGTGTGTTATATGTTTAAATTCATGGGTTAACAAGAAAGGTGAAGATTTGTTATGTAGGGAGGTGACTCGTTTTAAATTTGATGGTTACATGTAGTTTATATGTGTAATAGTACAAATTAGAAAAGGTGTGATAGTGATGGTAATACGTATATATATGTAGTATGGTTCATTAATATCTTTGAGTAAGGGATTTGTATTGTTAGTTGATCGTGTTGTGGGGAAGTGGCTAAGGTGTGGTATACTGGATATTGTGAGAAGAAGTATGGACGGAGAGGTTGTTATGTATTATGTTGGATTTTATAAGCTCTCTCGATAACGGAATGTAATATGTTAGTTGTAAGTCATTGTGTGTTATAGTGTGTATACTGTTTGAAGAAAGGATAATGGTGTGTGTTGTAGGTTATGTGTATAAGGTAGGTTATATAAAGTAATAAGGTGTGATATTGAATGTTAGTTATAAGTGATATCTGTAATTTTATTTATATGTGTAGTGTGTCGGACATGCGTGTGGTTGTGATGTAAGGTGATTATTAGGTTATGTGAATATTATTGGTATAGTAAAGTAGTGTGAATAGGTTAAATGTTATAAATAGTGGTTGTCATGAATGTAGCTGTGGAAGAAGTAGTAAGTGTGTAAGTAAAAATATTGTTAGAAGTTTATATGTTAATATTAATTAATACCATATTAATTATGTATTTGTGATAATGCTGTGTGTGGGTGTAAGTGTGTTTTGCTAGGTATATATAATATTCTATATTGGTTTATGGTGTGTGTTAATGGTGTCTAAAGTTCATGTGTGTAATGATATTTCATTTTCTATAAATCGTATGTACGATTATTTATTACTGTTGTTTTGATGTGATTTGATAGTCGTTGTAGATGTGGTTATACTGCCCAGTAGTACTAAAAGAATAGAACTATAGTGGTTATAGTTATTTGTGGTAAATTTATTATTGATGAGATTGAAAAGAGATAGATAAAGTGTTTAGATTTGTGGTAAATTGTTGATAAGAATTATACTGTAATTTTATAGATATAATTGTGAATTTCTCAATAATTCTAATTGTATAATCTAGATTATTCTTTTGTGTATGTAGTAGTTTTGGATTTGAAATAATATTTTCCACGATTTATATGTTAATTTTTATTATAATTAAATTTTATATTGTGTATTATCTTAATATTTTGTTTTTGCCATTTGGTTTTAATAGGTTTGTGGTCATCTTGTTATGTAATGATATATAGGTCTTTGTAAATGTAGTCCCCTAATGTTTAGGGTTATTTGTTATATGATCTAATTATGTATCAAACACATTGAGGTGATTTTTTGATTGGAAGTATCCTTTTGTTATAGAAAGTAGTATATACGTATTTCTGATAAAGATATTTAATTATATATATACAGGAAGAGATAAAGTAAGTTGAATTAGAGTTATTGATATTCTCTTTGTAGTTGTCTCGTATATAGTATGGTAAGTACATTGATGTGAAGTTTAGTATAAATGTAAGACTATTGATATCTTTTTATTTATGATGAGAAATGTTTTTCCTTATAAAGTTTTTTACTGAACGTTTTGGTAAAAGAGTAAATGAATAAATGTTATTCCAAGTCTACTACGAAATTTATTATGTGAGTATATGAGATGGGAAGAGGAGTGTTCATGTTCGTAAGGATGATGAGCGTAAGCTTTTACACTGTTATAGGGTTCATTATGTGTTATGGAAGGAGTGTTTGATCTTTATAATGTAGCGATAGTATGACTCTTAAGGCTCATAATAAGTAAAGGATGGTCATTGCGTGATTCTAGATAGTATATGAGATGGTTATGCAAGTAACTTAAAAATTTGAGGCTTGAAGACGATTACGTTTTATTATTGAAGTATACATAATGGTAGATATATCTTGAGATATTGTTGTGTGTAGCGTATATATATAACTCTTATAGGTTTAGGGGGAAAAGTTAAAGTTGTGTGTATCGGATTGTAAGATTGAAGAATTGTAATGTGCTTTGATGATAAAAGTTTTGACTGATGTTACACGATCCGATGTATTATTTGAGAGAGGAATTTTTAAATTTATTGTATGAGTTTGGATTAGGATTTTACTGCATATAATGTATACATATATTATATATATATGTGATATACTTATTTTTATCTTAGATGTTTCCGATGTTATAATGGTAATATAAATGAAGATGAGGGAGGGCAGGGAAAGATAGAGAATAGTTAATAAAGATACAAATGAAACTCTATTGGGGTATTCGGTTTTTTACTTTTCATTTATAGTGAGTATTGTCAGCAGATCTCGTTTCACTTCACAGTCTTCAATCCTTCTTTGGGCTTTATTTCTATATTTAATTGCTATAACTTTAAGGTATTATATATCTATATTATATTTATATATTATATATTATATATATATTATATAGTATATATTCAGATCTTATGTATATAATCGAAAAAATTAAGGGCAGTTTTGTAATCGGCTAAATGAATATAATTTTAGTATGAGGGCTCTGTGAGATCCTGAGTTCGGATTAGGAGTCTCCTCGAAACTTATAAACGAAGTTTACTCGGAATTCTTGACTTAGGCGATGGATCAGAATCGAGAACTCGATCAGAACGGGATTCTAAGTGAGCGATTAGGATATCATGGTTGATAATTATTACTTATAGGAAATATTTTCATTAGTCTTATTATTAGAGGTAGTATATATTAGATATATATTATTTATATTATATATATATATATTATATATAATCATATATATTATACTTAATATATAATATTCTGTCTTATGGATCTTATGGGTTGAAGGTAGTAGTTAGACGTTAGGAATAGTGGAAGGTAAACTATGCAATGTCGTAAGTGTATTATAGTATATATATAAAGGGGAGGGAAGTATATAGTATATATATATATATATATATATATGATATTAATTATATATAGTCTTCATTGTTGTCGTGTTCAAGTAGAGTTTAGTGAGTGTGATCTCATTGTATCTAATGTTCCCTTAGAAAGTTTATTGTTCCTATATGTACCTTACTAGAGTTCGAGAATGATCTCGTATTATTGACTTTTTCTTATTCGTTTGTTGTTCATATATGTTCTTACTAGATGGAGTTCGAGTGTGATCTGGTAGTATTGAATGTTCTCTTAGTACTTTTAATGTTCTTATATGTTCGTACTAGAGATTATTGATATGCTTTCTTAGTTCGCTTTGTTCTTATATATTGTTGGTACAAGAATTCGAGTGGGATCTCGTAGTATTGAATGTTCTCTTAGTATTTTAATGTTCTTATATGCTCGCACTAGAGTTGGAGTGTGATCTTGTATTATTGACATGATTTCTTTGTACGTTTAATGTTCTTATATGTTCGTACTAGAATTCGAGTATGATCTTGTATTATTGATATGTTTTCTTAGTGTATGTATTTAATGTTCTTATATGTTCGTTCTAGAAGAGTTTGAGTATGATCTCGTATTATTGATATGTTTTCTTAGTATTTTAATGTTCTAATATGTTCGTGTTAGAAGAGTTCGTGTATGATCTCGTCAGTTATATGATAGTTCGTGTTGTGGTTGTTTTATTCGTCGATTATTGATATGCTATATTTTAGTGGAGTCGACTTTTTTCTGACGGATATCTTTCTTGTGTACTAGAGCGCTCTTCTCTCGAAATATTATTCGTGGTAATGTTCGTATTATATTGTGTCTTTGTTCGCCTGTAACTTTTATTTAATGTAGGTATTTTATCTTTTAAGTATTCTTATCGTCTCTCTGATCATCTCGCGCAGTATACAGATGTGTATGATTTGATAAAATCGAAATTTTAGTTATATTTCTCTTATATTATTTCTTAAGTTAAGGCTTGATATGGTTAGATTAAGCATTATAGACTCATTTAATTAGTAGAGTAGATTGAAGTTTCATTTATGTATATGTATTTTTCTCTCATATGTTTTGTTGGAGAGGTCTTAGTTTTTTGGCTTTTGTAACACTTAAGGACAAAATTATCGTATTGTAATAGTTGTTAATTCAATGTAAATGAAGTTTCTTCCACTTTTTTAGATTCTTTATGCGGTTCCTTATTCAACTAGTCCTTATATAGAGATATGTATTTCTCTATGTACTAGATTGCCTAAGAGCTCGTTTTGAATAATGTGCTATTCTGGGTAGGTATCGCAACGTCTGATAGATCCTCACCTTAAGGTTATATTGTTTACCTTGAACTCTCAAGATATAATGGGGCACAAGGACCTTCTTTACCTGCGGTGCTTGTTTTAGTCCATATTTGTCCCTAAAGTATCTGGCTCAAAACTGCTTAATCAACATTCCAGAAAGCTCATGTAAGACAGGCATCTCTGATGGAAGATCTTTTGTGTTACACGCTATATTTAATTATTTTTGTCATTATGACTTTTTTAATTATCTTAATTTTTTTTGTATTAGATCTTTGTATCATTCTTTATGTATTTATTGAATCTAGTTAGTTTATTAAGTTTTGCGATTCTCGCTTTTCGTATATCTTGTAATAGCTATTAAAGTCCAGCTCTCTTCTGATATAATCTATTATATTTTAATTGATTTATATTAAAATTTATCTATACTTTGTTTATTTAATTTTGTTTAAAGTAGTTTTCGATATTTATTTTGTTTAAAAAGAAAAATGCATGTTAAAATTATACTTTGATAGCTGGTGCTAGTTACACAGAGGCTGGTTAGATGTACCTTTGATTCTTACCTACTAATAATAATTATGATCAATATAAAGGAAAAGAATATTAGTAGATTAATTATTTAATTTAAATTATAATAGTAATTAATAATATAATAAAATATTATTCTTTAATATAATAATAGTTTCTGTTACATAAATCGAGTATTGAGATCATTATGTATTCTATTCATGCAAAATTGTGAGGTATGTTTTTGGGTCTTGTGTAATGTCAAGGAATTTAAAGTTCGAGAGAGTATAGGGAGCGAGAAGAGGATATAGTATTTTTGCATGTTCGTTATGTAGTTTGAAGGTCGAGTTTAAAATTTGATTTATGTTTGCACTTCGATTGAATGTGAAGGATTGGTAGGTCAGAACGTGTGATATGTGAATTTGCTCTAGTGGTTAAGTAGATGTTGTGTGTTAGGCACAATTGCTGAAGGTGGAGGATGATTCATATGAGGGGAGAAGGAAGTTTGCTATATATTTTTGTTGTAGAGTTCAGGCATAGTAGCAGTGAGATGTCTATATAAGGTGGATGGTTTTGTAATAGAATTATATGGTATTTAATTTATATAAGTTTATTATTGGGTCATATATGTAGTGTTGTACATTTTAGTGACCTATTACTGAGTGGCGTGTGATATGTTTGAGGTAGGTACGTCTCTTCTGGGATTTAATTCTGTATATGATATATCGTTTTTTTTTAGTGGAGTTGAGTTATGGTAGTCTCTAGTATTTTAGTATGTTTTGGTTGGGGAATTAATAAAGGTACTATACTGTATGATAGTAATATATATTATATATATGTATATATCATATATAGTTTGATGCAAGATAAAGAAGCAATTTAATTTATAGTAGTAAAACTATATAGTAGTAAATAATATCTATATATATACTATGTCGTAGTATATTACTTTTGTATATATATGTTATATATGTATAGTGATATTATATAGTTATAGTAGATCTATATATTATATATATTAGTAATATATACTAATATATATATTATATATATATTTAATGCATGGTTGCTGCATAAAGTTTCTTGAACTGAAGAATGATGTGAACTTGATTGTGGAAATAAGAATTGTAAGTATAATTCTGGTGACGAGTGTGTTTCTCTTTTAGTTCTGCAAAGGTTTTCTGTTTGAGGGGACGCAAATCTCGTCTCTTCTCTCTCTCTTCTCTCTCTCTTAGTCTCTTTCTCTCTCTCTTCTCTCATCTCTCTCTTCTTCTTCTTCTCTCTTCTTCTCTTCTCAATACAGGCACACCCGATAATATAATATCCTAATTTTTGTGTTCGACAGAAGTATTATATATAGCCGATACCCTTGGATTTGTTATTAATTCGCGAGAAGATAATTAAAAAAAAAGAGAGAGGGATAAAATCCATTGAGAAAGAGGAATCGAAAAAATATTTATATGAAGTATATACGAAGGAGCAGAGTCGATCTTGAACATCGAATACTTGTTAATCACGTCCGATCCCTTTGCAGCCCCAAAGGATATAGTGTGTATATAGTATATATAGACTATAGTATTCTATATATATGAGTTTATGTATTATATTTATATATATATATAGTTGATCTAAATGTTATGATATTATATATATAGTTATTCTCTGTATAAGTTTATAATATATCTAAATGTAATAGATATATTGTTATATATATATATGAAATACCAAGACACACAGTTATCTTACGCATAATATACAAACACCACAGATGACTCGACTAAGTTTATATTCTATAGTATATTCTAGTGTTGAAAGGTATAGGGTTATACATAATAGTATATATATTAATAATGATATATTTTACAGTTTAGAATATATATCAATATATATTATATATTGTAGTTTGCTATATATTCATTCATCATTTTGCTGTGTCCCACTAGATATTAAGCGTGGTATGTGGGATTGCAGTATAACATGCCGGAAACAGGAAAGCAGTAAGTGATAGAGTATATGGCAGTGACCACGTTTAAGGAATCCCCCCTCCCTATTCTGGGGCACAATGGCATACCTTTTCTGTGGAGAGGCCCGGTTCGCAGTCTCAGAAGTAAGAAATCCTAGTTCTCCAAGAATGCGTAGCTGGGACCCTCACTGTCATGTGGAATGTGCTTAACCTGGTGCACCCCACAACCATACTTTTTCTTCTTATATTTATTGTATATAATTAGTTTATATTATTTAATTAATTTTAGTTATAGGGAATATATAATTATTATTGTGAATGTTATATATATAGATATTAGAGATAAATATAATAATATTATTATATATATATATTTATATTACTCTCTATATATTATTACTATATATAGTATATATTTAAATATATATATTGTAGGTATATATATATATATATATTATCTATATTTTATATTATTTTCATAGTTTATATATAGTAATGGGAAGATATTTGAGAGGGATATATGAAGTAATTATATTTATTTTTATAGTTATAACGGATTCAGATGGATTTATATATGAGTTTTTTTAGTTAATAATATGGTTAATTTTACAATATGAATATTGGAGATTTGGTAGGTGGCATTTTAAAGTTGAGGCTTGGTCAGTTGGGAATATAAAGTTAAAATTAATGTTTGATAGGCTATCAGTTACCTATTACATATTCGGTTATATAGTATTAAGATTATATACTATTTATAATGTAGTTTCTTATTTTTTTGATTTATATTGGTTCTACAACATGATATTTCGGCAATCTATTTCTTGTTGGTTCGGGGGCTTCTGTTCCATTTCTGCTTTTGGTATAAGTTAATTATTTGATATAGGATGTATTTGTTGCTGGGGGTAAGATGTGAATTTCTTAGGGGAAAATGCAGTTTTCTGACTAGAAATAAACATTCTCTGATATCCAAGTTTAAAATAAAAATATAAATAACGTTTAGTAAACATTGGGGGACAATA
The DNA here is from genome assembly GCA_015478945.1 of Trachelipus rathkii. Lineage (NCBI taxonomy): Eukaryota > Metazoa > Arthropoda > Malacostraca > Isopoda > Trachelipodidae > Trachelipus > Trachelipus rathkii. Next base: position 3,261 of record JABUQX010035530.1, on the reverse strand, counting down.
ATCTTTCAATTTATATATAGTTCTTTATCATATTATTTGTATTTTATTTCTTTTGCTCTTTTTAAACGATTAGAGGGGGATAGAGTGCAAATTATTGACTTTTTTAAGATAAATACCAATTACAAGGAAAAGTAAATGTTTGGTATGTGTTGCTAAAACTCAGTTTTCGGGTTGTTATTAAAGAAGAGTCACCACAGCACCTCACAATCCACTCAAACAATAATAAAGAGCTTGAAAGTTATTAGAACAAAGAAGAAATTCTAAATAGATACCCAAAATAGGGCAAGACGTTAGAAATAATTGTGACGGATTTTCTCTTGTAGTGATAATGATTAAATTACCATTTACTCACATTAAGTAATATATATAAGCGTGTGTTATGAATTGTGCTAATATGAAAATTGATTATATATGCCTTCTCAATAATAGTATAGAAGAAGATAATTTATAGGTAAATCTATTATTATTCAAGGAGTAGTATAATATATATAAAGGAAGACTTAAGTATAATAGTCTGCATTAATATAGTTTAGAAGTATACTAATAATATATATGAGTAGTCATTTTCTAATCTATATCTTATATATATATGCTTAATATAACTAAGTTTTGAAATTATTTGTGAAATATTTTTTTATATTATAGTATATTAAAGTATTTAATACTATATTATAGTATATATAGTGAAAGGTAAAAACTTTTTTTTATAGGTGATAATACTAATAGCTTATATATGTGTATATAATTAATTATGTGTTATTATATAGTACAATAGTACACAAGATTATATATATAAATACTCCACCCCAGTTAAGTGTAATTAAAGTACTTTGTATTTGATTTATTATGGCCTCTAATGTAGGATATAGATCTTATATATATACTATTATATTATGTAACTATATAGGTAATAATCATATATATCATATTTTTCGTTAACTTCTGATATTTCTAAATTGTTAAACTTGATTTTAATAATGATGTGTGATTGTATAGGAGTAATAGTTTTATAGTAACTCGTATAAATCTCTAGTATTATTTAAATTCTAATATATATATATATATGGCTCAGATAATAGATATATATATATGAAATAGATTGATAATACTATATATAATGAATGTATATTAATGGATGTTTTGATTGGTTATATTATATATGCTATAAGAATGTAAATGGTTCTATTTATATAGGTAGTAATAGATATGATATATATATTTATATAATATATATGTTTAATTAAAGTATAGATATATACATCTATATATAGTATATGGAATAGTTTACCGCCAATTAGGGCTCGTTGTGTTGATGTTAATTTGGGACAGGTTAAGAAGATTAATTTAAACAAAATTCGCTTGAACATTATAATATATTTAAATAAATTCATGTTTTTTTATTTTCCATGTATTTTTTGATATATGTATTTTTATTCCTTGAAATCTCTATTTATTATTGAGTTTATAAAAACTGAAGAATATTATTTCATTCTTTATATATATTATTATAAAATCTTGCATACATTAGTATTAGCGATAATTAATTTGCATGTGAGAGACGAGATTATGTAGTGTGATATATGTATATGTATTTGGATATATATATATAAGCGTGTTACAGGAGTGTATATGTTTATATAAGTTTCCAATTATTGAGGGATACTTTAGAAATAGATAATACCCTTTTATATATTTAAGGTGGTGAATGGGTAGACTTGATTTATATGATGTAGGTGTTAGACAAATCGACGTGCACATGCTGATTTTTTGCTGCTATGGAGCTAACCTTAGCTTTGCTATAATTTTAGCTATTTGCTAGGTGACTATTTGATTTGAACGATAAAAGATGTTTTGGAGGAATATAATAAAAATATAGGATAAAAATAGCATATTAAAGTTCAGAGCACAATAAATTTTTATGAAATTTAAACATTAAATGTGTATAGAATTAAGTGCAAATTTAGATACTCTCGTGTAAGATTGTCATTGGAGATAGAGAACAAGTTACAGCAACTGCGATTTTATTTACTAACAGACTGTAACATAAAAATATTACTTGCAAAGGGAATAGCGCTCTATGGGAATTAGCAAGGAAGTATAAATAGGCATTAATATTAAGATACTTTTTTAATTTCTTAGAGAACTAATTACGAGATTGAAGATTTTGTGGAGCTTTTATCTTGTACAATGAATAGGGACCAACAATTTAATTAAAGAGATATTCACTTATTCTGCTCTTACATAATAATTACATGCCATAAGGCTTATTAAAAGTGTCATTGTGTGGGATCAAGTATCGCATTCAATATGATGAGTATTATTAGATTGAATATTATAATATTTTTATGGCTAATATGAGTTAGACGAAAAATCAGACAATGACTATAGGGAGACAGACTAGAGACATAATTCATCATGTGAATGCATATGTCTAAAACATATTGTATCTTGTTTCAATGAATGCATATAGAATTCTCTAGTAAATTTGCAATTCACTGAGCTGCGTGTTTATTTTGGTCAAATTTGGCTCATTACTTACATAACTTGATAATAGTATAGAGAGGTATATTTTCACTCTCGTCGTTTTAGTGATATATATATCAACCATTTTATGTAGTCAAGATTTGAATGGGTAGACATTGAGAATACCAGAATTGTCCGAAAGCTGCACAAGTTTGTAAATACGGATAGGACCTTTTGCCCTCCAAGTTTTTAAGATACAAGGGAGAGTGTTTTCATGGTCAACTATCAAGAGGTATATATCTTGAATGAATCAAGTATATATATATTATATAATTATATTTAATTATATTTATATATTATATATATATATATATATAATATACTATATAGGTGATTTTGACTAGATAGTGAGTATTCTTAGTTATAGGAATAATTGAGTCGTAATAGTGATTGGTTTAATATTATTACGGAAGTAGATAATACTAGTCGATTAATACTTAATGTATCTCCTATTCGTTATATTTATATTTCTTATTAGGTGATTGGGTTATATGTTATATAAAACAATTAGATTAGTGGTACTCTATAGTCAGGGAAGGTGTTATAGTATATTGTATAGAATAATTTATAGAAAGTTGGGGTATATATAGGTATTGCTAGCTATGCTTATAATTATTGGTATGCAGTATTATATAGATAAATAATACTGCATTGGTGATGCTTCTACTTACCAGGTTTCGTCGGGTCCGTGCGGCTCGAATACTTTTCAATTCGGTCCTTTTTCTCCATGCTCTTTGT
>JABUQX010035529.1:32500-34139 GCA_015478945.1 Trachelipus rathkii | reverse complement strand
AGGCAGGCTGCTTCTCGCTCATTGCCTAACCTTACTCATCTACATTTACTTTTTCGAAACCCCTTCTTTCTACACCACCCTGCCAAACCCTCGTAACCAATTCCTCTCAAACTCTCTTCAGATCACCACACAAACCAAATCATCTGCATAACAATAAGCCAGGGGCACCTCCACTTTTCCTTCCATTCTCCATGAATCTAACACCTTCCCCTTCCCACCGCCACTTCTATTGTTTTATAAAACCCCATCCATATAGAGAATTAAATAACGAAGGGACAAACACATCGCTGCATTCTCTCCGCTATTAATATTAAACCAATCACTTTCGACTCGAATTAATTCCTACACACAGCTTCACTATGCGTCCAAACACACTTTTGTTCCATTCAGGAAGCCTACAACAACACATTATTTCCCAACTGAACACCTCGCCAGCGAAAGGCTCCCTAGAATGCCTGTCATGACGCCTGTTGCAAATTCTATAAAATCAAATACAATTTATTATTCTCTCTGAATTTTTCAATCATGTTTCAATGTAAAAAATTGACCCACACATCCTCTACCACTTAAATGCACCTGCCACCAATCAGTCCTTCAGTCACTCGACATATTCTTTCAACCAAAATACCAGCATATATCTACCCTACAACGCTCAAAAAACTATTGCCCTATAGTTCCTACAGTTTCCCTTATCCCCCTTAACCTTATATAATAAGGGTATTCTTACTTCTCTCCTCCAATATCTTGGAACTACCCTCCATTAAATGCTTTGTTACACAAACTTCCCAAATCCAAATCAATCACCATCTCGCCTCCCATAATCATCTATGTGATGCAGATTTGACCATTCGTCAAACTTTCTCACCCTACCCATACCTCCCTCCTTAATTACCTCATCCCCAAAAGACCTATTTCTTCTTTGCACCATCAAACCACGATTACACTTCTTTATCACATTTCATTACTTGGCCGAATGTTATCAGATTTTCGGTTTCCCACCCACACTCTTCACACATCCGATTTTTTCATCAGTTACAAAAGCACATCCCTATTTTTATTCTAGTCAGATTCCCCGCGCTTACTCTTCATTCGAACCTTCCACGCTTTCTTCCAGAAGAGTTCCTATTCCCTTGTAAGTCCCCATTCATCCCTTCCAAACTGTTCATTTTACCTCATTTTTTCTTCTTCTTTATGCAACCTTTAGTCTTCTTTTTTCCTCCTTATATAATTCCAAATATATTTCTTTTGAACATCATCATTTGCTTTAAGCACATTCAAAAACATAGCCTCTTTTGTTTTAATTTAACCATTTGCATCACCTCTTCATCCACCATTCACTGTTGAGATGCCTTTACTTCCTACTTAGCAACCACCATTACCTCTCTTGCACTATACAAAGGCTCTTTTCATTGTGCCGCAAATTTGTTCAGTTTCAACTTTTTCACATCCAAATTTATTTCCAATGTTCTAAATATTTTCTTTATTACCTTGTTCACTTAACTTCTCACTGTAAATTCCTCCCATTTCTTCGCCTACCTCTTCTCCCATCCAAGCCCACTAACTTAATCTTACATAAACAAACATTAATGATCCGATAATCCATACCCCAACTCCTCTCACTGATAACATCCATCACATA
>JABUQX010035529.1:27500-30000 GCA_015478945.1 Trachelipus rathkii | reverse complement strand
AACATCCATTTGATCCGTGCTACATCTATTCTTAAACTTTTACTCAACACTTGCATTCTTCAATGCTTTACTATCCGTATACACCACAACTTTTAACCTTTCTCCCCCAACCGCTTCACGCCAACATTCCTCAAGATATATCCCAGTTTGTGTTCCTTCAATAAACGTAATCGCTTCAGCCTCAATTGTTGATCTTGCAACCCTTCTCATACATCTCGACTTCCACGCAATAGGACATCCATTTTCTTTTGCGTCTTTAAGAGCAACTATGCAACCAATCTAAGGACTCACACTCCCTTCCATACCATAAGATGCATCAGTGTACAGCTTCCACTTCAACCTCCTCCACTACCAAAGTACTCAACCAAATACCCATAATAATTTCCTTCCCCCTTTTTATAACATTTATTAATTTTCTCATTTCTTCCACCTTATCACCTTTAAAGAACCTATTTCTTTCACTCATAGCATAACGCAGATCAGGTCTTCTTTGCTCACTCACTCAATTCATCTGACAAACTAAAGATCTATACATAAGCAATTCCTTACCTTCTATTTCTCTTTCACTGTAAAAATATCTCTTATCAGGAAAACTTATACCCTCCTATACTTATCCTGTTCCAACCAAACACCACTTTTAAATCCATGTATATTCATCCCTATATATATTTGAATCTTTGTACATCTTCTGACCCTATTTCAAGCCTTTCTTTCATACCTTTATTTACAGTCTCCATAAATCTCAAAGCCACCAAAACAAAAATCATTCACATGCTTATACATAATACCCATTAAACGCCCTTCATTCTTCCACATAAACAAAGCAGGTTCAAGTTTACTTTTTGCATCACCTAGCTCCACAATTACAGTATCCACTTTATCATACCAAGCTCTTGCAGCATCTTTCAACCCATATATAGTCTTCTTTAACTCCCAGATACATTCTTCTTCTTTTGCTTCTTTTGGGGGTATCACATACACTCGCCTCCCAATCACATCACCTTGTAAATAGGCAGATTTAATATCAATAGAGTTACACTCCCATCCTTCTATTTTTATAATCCTCAAACAATCTCAACACTTCACCTCAACAAGTAGGCGCTTCCATTTTTAATTCTTCTCCCTCTTCTTCAAAACCCCTTGAAACCAATCTTGCCTTACACACTTCTTTACCTTCTTTCATTTTTTCCATAACCACCCATCTCAGATTTTTTTTTGACCCTTATCCTTCACTCTTTTAAAAACAAACATTCCTTTCCCAATTATCAGTTTCTTTCAGTTTCGCTTTCCCAATTATCAGTTTCTTTCAGTTTCGCTTTTAATATCCTTTCATCATCCCAATTACCCAACCATACTTCTTCTCGATCCTCAATGCATACAATATTTTCACAATCCCAAAAATCAATCCAGCTTTACTCAGTGCTACTTACCTTCTGTATGTTACAACAATTGTTCCACTTTTTACTATTTGCTTTACCCGCCCTACTATGTACTGTAACATCCATGCATTCATTACTTTCTTTGTTAACACACCTTTACCTTTTCCCTATCTTAACCTTTTCAGGAGTTTCACCAGGAATCTCAGGATGTTCCACCTGAGGTGATGGGGTTGTTTCCATTACTTCAAATTCAACAAATTCATCCTCACTTTGTCTCACTTATATTTTCTTTATCTCTCACATCATTATTCATATTACTCATCTTAATTTCCCCATCATCATCATCATCATCATCATCATCATCATCATCATCTCCCTCATTTTCAATGTTACTAGATGGGACACCTGCCAAACTAGTATGGTGAACCCTGAACGCCTCCCTTAAAGTACCTCCATGATTGATCATGACTGTCTTCCCATCCTTACCTATAACCTTTGCTGGTCCCCTCCACTCTGTTTATTTCCCTATTATAATACACATTTTTCCCAATTTTTGCTAATTCCACCTTTGTTCCCTTATTTGATCTCTCATTGCCCTCTTTATCCTTTCCTCTGCTTCCTGCTGAATGTGTTACCCTACTTGACCTAATACCCTCCAAATGCCTCCATAAAATCTCTCCTTCAATTCTTAAAACACCCATACTAACATCTTCCTCAGTAGTAAAATTAGGTAGCCTACCATTCTTCCCAAAACCCAACTGATTAGGAGAATAGCCACTTATTCAATAAACTATTCTTCGCTGGCACTGACCAAAGCAAACTCTCACTCTTACTAGCACCCTCATCTTTCATTTTTCCTCATAGGATCTTTCAACAACCCTACCATTTTTTCACAGGTCTTGACCATTACTCCAAGGGCTTTCAACCGGAGTTGCCCATTAACTTATACTGAATCTTTCACACAAACTTTTCATTTCTTCATTCTGGAACTCCAAACCATTATCACCCAAAAATCTTTTAGGTGCTCCAAATATACTAATTCATTTTTCCAACAATTTCTCTAGGTTCCTTATTTCTCACCCAACAGCTTTACAAAACCTAGTACCAAAATCAACCATGAC